>JAHZNC010006141.1:0-48705 GCA_027744095.1 Zhuqinia jingwanae
TCCTATGCTTCGGGACATAAATGTTGGTTGTGGAACACTTACAAGCACGCATATTTTGGCTGTTCACCTTTGTTGCGTCCGGAGGAAACAATAACAATCAACGTACCAGCATGACATTTTACGACTGACCCTGAATTGACAGCACAAGAGTACCTCCTGTCTGTACAAGATGAGGCAGAAATATAGTCGTCGAAAAGGTTTGTTTTTTTGTGATTTTTTTTCACTCATTTTTAAGACTGATAAAAACTGCTTTATTTTGATTAGTTTGCGTCATTATTTATTATTTTTCACTTTGAAATTCGCTTGTATGATTTTTTTTCTGCTAAAAAAATTAACGATCTGTTGTTAAATTTTTCATGGGAACAACAAAAAAATATTTGTTTTTGACAAAACAAATATCTATGTATGCATTTCCCCCAGCTGCATTTATACTACTTTTTGCTGTATTTTATTTGTAATTCACACAACCAAGAAAGAAAAAATATAAGCGTATATTTTATCCCAGTTATCTAATTTATTTAGATGACAGGTACACATGAATCTGAGAAACGCTTTCTAGATCACAATACTTTTAGCTCGATTTCATAGGTGACAAGGCGAATCTCGAGAGATAGTTTTAAATCAAACGAATCTCAACTGCACTTTGGTTCCCACCGAAGAACTAGATTATTAAAAGAATCTAGACTTAGGAAACATTATGTCCCATTTAAACCACTCTATTGATGGGTAAGTTCCCATTTTTGTTGCAAAACATATTATGTTGATATTTGATTGCACCAATAATGTGATCTTATCCGTCATTAATGCTTCACTGGTTTTTGTGAAGTCAACATAGTCACCTAATTTTGGGACGGATACCTGAATCACATTCGGAAATTTAATTTGTGCCGAATTTACTTATACGCAAGCATCTTGCCTCAGAAGAGCCGGAAGGTCATGCTTTTTGCTCAAAATAATCAGGATTGGGTGGGTATATTCACTAAATTGGCATAAGCGTTGCTATATTCGCTTGAATCTTGTGTTTATATCCTTCAATCAAATATCATCTTGGTTTGGGAAACTAAAATGGTGAATGCCATCTTGGGAAGGATTGCAATTCGATTCCATCAAAAGAAGATCTGGAAGAACATATCTCTTTGCCAAATGAATAGTTGATGGGCACATTCACCGGTTTAGCGCATCTCGTTACTAAATTCGACTGCATTGAACCAGTGCTTATATCCGTCAATCAAATGTCATCATGGTTTGGTTAGGGACACGTAAATGGCGAGTGCCAATTGGGAAGGATCGCAGTTCGATTCAATCAGGAGATCTGGAAGAGCATGCCATTTTGTTAAATGAATAGTTGACGAGTACATTGGTTTAGTGCAATCGTTACTAAATTCGACTGCATTGGGCTCGTGTATGCATCCGTCAATGAAATATCATCCAAGTTCCATGTGGTAAATTGACACTCACTCAAATTTTGGCTGCTGATAACATCCAAAAAAGAGAGAATATTTTCCGTGATATCTACAACACTTGAAGTTAAATAGAATAAAGCCAAAAGCAACAGATCTTTGTTTCCAGCAGCATTTCATGATTGACCCGGTTTTAACAACACACGACAACATGTACAAGATGTTGGAACAATCCAATCTTTCAGAATGATAACAATGCTACATTTATTTGATGTTGATTTGCATAATGAAGGTGGGAAATAAAAGGCCTGATTTTAATTTATTTGCACATGCTTCTTGCTCGCACGGTTATTTGTAGCTTTAAAACTGATGATATGATTCTTTGGACAAAAAATCGTTATTAATTTTTCATGCAAACGGATACGCGCATAACAATCCTACCTTCATATTCTGAAATCCATTTCGGTTCAAAGGGAACAATTACGTCATGAATATAACTTTGGCGTTTAGAAATATTCATTCCGAGTACCACACACAAGTAGTCACAAGGTAATAAGATGCATTTATCTGTGGAAAATGAAATGCTTCATATTTATATTCTCGAATGTCTTTTCCTTATTTGCTGGAACAGTAACGGTTGGTTTTCAAAATAGTGGCATGGTAGAGTAGTGGTGATTGTGATTTCATGAAGTGCTGAATAATGTAAATACACATGTAGGTACTCAAAAAGAAAGACAAATGCAGACAGCAGCCAAAGTCAAAAGTCGCAGGCATTGTATTGCCGCATATAAATATAATGTTGATAATATGATAGACAAGTGTGATATATCGCGAATTGGCTGCTATTGGTGATTAGTCAAGAAGTATTAGATATTTTAAAATAAAAAATGCATATCATTCCAAACTTTACAAAAAAAACCATAAAGCCAGTGTTCATTTAAATTCTGTGGTGAGTTGGTTTTTTTAAATGGTTTTTTTAGTCTCGGAGATGTAAAATGATCATAAGAGAAATTATTATCATGTTTAGATTACAGTACAGGCATGTACCTTGCTTGTTGCATGCCTGTTGATGGTGCACATATTCGCCACAGCACTTGGTTTAAAAGTAACGTGATATTCTCTTTTAGCAATTTGTGATCATATGTACCACGATTCCTGATGACAATACATCGACTTGCTATTTGCTAGACCCAAGCCGAAGCTGAATTCTTGAGTGTTTAGAGCATATCATGATGATGATGTACGGTCTCATATTGCAGCAATTACATATGAAGAATTCTAAAATAAATAAAATAAGATGAAAACATAAAGACAACTTGTGGATTGAGAAATATTTCAAGCGGAGTAGTGTAGAAGATACATTTTAAATGAAACCATAATGCATGGGGTTCATCATAATAAATTTTGCAATGCGTCCTTTCAACAATTTTTCTTTTCTTAAATCCCACTCCACGCTAACATTTTGTTCATTTATTTGGTCGTATTCTTTCTATGCATTTAACTGTTCCACAATGTAATTGCCAAGGATCTCGAGCTTATGATGTTGACGAGAAGATACATATTCTTATACTTTGAAGAAAGAAAGGACTAAGGACATGGGAGAGCAGGGGGAATGAACGAAACGATTAGAAGTATAAACCCTGGCTATATATTTATGATATTTATGGATAGCAAATCAATAAGCCATCAATTAATACAGTCAAGATACATGTCTTTGGATACTTCGACGCTGACGCACACTAACAACTTATCACTATTATTATCATCATAACAATTTAATGCTCGTCACATCCTGGCTTCAATGACACGACCTCCTCCTCCTCCTCAATGATAGAATATACTTTATTCCAAAAGTTTTAGTGGAGGGATTTATGGTGAAAATCAGGTATACAAATTGTACAAATAAAAGTAAAATTCGCTCTCATTACCCTAGTGCCTCATTAGTCATCAAGCCCGTATTAGGGAAAATGAGGAGACATTATTGGCTAGAACAAAATCATCCATTTGCCATTCTCTCATTTTTCTAAACACAAAGCTTCTTTACATACCTCTCTACATGCATGCATGCATGTATGTATGTATAGCTTCACCACCAATGTCACTTTTCTTTCCCTGCGTGACCAGATATTACGTTAAATAATTTACTTTAGTTTAATTGTTTGTCAGTATTGTAGTTAGTCGTTTTTAAAACAGGGTCTCGATCAGTTTAAAAAAAAGTTTTCTATTTGTACGAGGATTTATTCTACTGAATATTAAAAAAGATACTAAATGACAAATTATAGAAAAATGTAAGTAGACCTGTTTAATATATGCCTACGTAGTACGTACGTACGTACTACGTTCAACGTTGATCGCCACTTACGAATTTGTAGCAGAATATTGTTTTTTTTTTCACCCAAAATGAAGTATCAAAAGTGAAAGTAGAATATATTAGTTAAAGTTTTTAGTCATTAGTGGGATGTGTTCTGGTTAGCTTTGTTACCCACATATAATACACATATCGTGTCAAGGGCGGCTAGAATCTAGAATTTTCGAACGATTTTTTATAATTAAAACTATTATGTACCTAAGTACCTATTACATCAATTTAAAGAAAAAAAAGTTGGTATAGTTAACAATTTGCTTCTGCCAAACATAGTTAATCACTAGCAAAGTTAGCTACTAAACCAATTTTTTTTTCTCCTTTCGCAATTTTTTTATTGAATGCGATGAAAGGAAAGTGAAACTAGGGATTTTTAAACAGCTTTTTTGTAGGATGTATTCTGGCGTGTTGATATATTCTGTAAAAAACCAGTGCAAAATTTAATTAATATTTTATAGGTGATCTAATAACTGGGGTCATTTTCCAACCTGTTAATTGAGGGATATGGAGCACCGGCTTAGGACAATCGTTGATATATTAGCTTGCATTAACCAGGTGCTCATATCCGCCAAAGGCGTAATTCAGTTTTGGGCACTTTAAAATATGGAGAACGCCTGTTGGGAAGAATAGTATTTAGGTGCTCTCAGAAAAATGTGGAAAGTCATGTTTTTGTCAAAACAATCGTTGATGGGGATATGCACTGGGCTAATGCAATCGTTATTATATTCGGTTGTATTTATCTTGTGCTCATATCCGTCAATGACGTCATCCATTTGGGACACTGAAATGGCGAACGGCATCTTGGGAAGGCTCACACTTCGTCCCACCATTAGAAGAAAATCTGGAAGAGCAGGTCTCTTTTTCAAATAAATTGTTGATGGGTATATGCTTTGGGTTAATGCAATCGTTACTATATTCGGTCGTATTAACTTTTCGCAAGTATCCGTCAATGTAATAAAAACACTTTCTGGTAAAGTGACACTCACTCAAATTTTGGCTGCTGATCACATCCAAAAAAGAGAGAATATTTTCCGTGATATCCACAACACTTGCAGTTAAATATAATAAATCCAAAATCAATGTATCTTGGTTTCCAGCAGCATTTCATGATTGACCACCACTGTTTTATCAACCCTCGAGCACATGTACAAGATGTTGGAAGACTCCAATCTTCCAGAATGATGACAATGCTAAATTTATTTGATGTTGTTTTACATCCATTTCTGAGGGTGAGTATTAAAAGGCTTGAGTTTAATTTATTTGCACATGCTTCTTTCTCCACGTTTTTTTTGTAGATTTGGAACATGATATGATTTTGTTCCTGCTAAAAAAAATAGTTATTGTTATTAATTTTTCATGAAAACAACAAACCATTTATAAAATAAACATGATATGTGCTTCCCTTTCTAATTAATTTGAGCTACATTTACTTACATGTAAACATTGTAAACTCTGATTTTCATACACAATAATCCTTTCAATGCCATTTTAAAGACGTCAATATACGGATGCGGATTTAACTTACCAGCGCAGTCAGTTGCATTCAAGTCAATCAACCCGTACGGCATTTCTGTTCCACTAGAGGTTCTAGAAAATGAAGTGTCCTTTTTACAATACCAGTCTATTGATGGATATGTTCCCGCTATTAGTATAAACGTTATATTCGCTTGTAATAATAACGGTAAGATATACATCAATGATGTCGCCCTGTATTTTTTGGAACAAAATTGGCTGCTGACCTTAACCGTATCCAGAATTGACACCCCACCCTTCAGCAACTTCCAGATTTGTACCCAGTTTTGGTTTAACTTGAGCTATACCAATTGCATTTTTGTGTTGGCCCGATTTTGACTACAAAAGTGGACCTGCTCAGGTTAAAGCATCAATTTCAATTTAATGTCATGTTTAATGAATGATGGTGCATATGTTAATGTAATTAAATGCTTTATGTTATTTTATCAGTGTAAAAGTCCAAGAGTAACTGGGGCCCATTTCAGTTCCCTTAGTAGATCTGGGCGATCAATGTGTAATTGATTGATGTGTGCAACTCTATAATATGGGCGTTGTTGCTTATATCCGCCCGTATTAATGATGTGCCCATATCCATCATAATGTCATCCTGGATTTGGAAACACTAACTGTGGAAATTACTCAGAAATATAAAACATTCCTTCCACAACTGAGCACCTTCTGTCTTCAAATTCGCACACCAAGACCGAACTTCCGGTTCCCTCACAAAATCTGGAAGATCATCTTCGTAATCCTTCATCAAGATCCCACAGTAGTCTTTAACTTTAAAATTGGTGACATGATATAGAGGTTGTTGGTGTCTATTGAATGTTTTTAAATGAAATTATAAATAAATTGAATGTACGTAAAAGAACTGCAGAAGAAAATAAACGAAAAATATATATTTTTTTACATAAATACATAAAACATTTATTACAATGAATGAAGCAAACTTGTACTTAACATATTATATTATGCAATTCTACAAAATGATATTCAATAACTACAATGTTTACGTCTTCCACAATTTAATAGAGAATTTCATAAAAAGCTTGTGATCTGTGATCATTTTATTTAAATATGAATTCGTTTAGATTTTTCAGCCGTAAATGAAAATGGCCATGAATGAGAAAAATCACAAGGTGTCGTGCTCATGTGCCTAATTACTTATACATTAGTAACAAGGTCATTATTTAAAAAAATATATGAATCCTTGTGATCTCGGATCTTGAAATGCTTTTAAAATAAGCATGATGTCACCAACAATTATTATAACAAGTGCTGCTGAAGTACAGATTTTTTTGGAGAAAAATAAAGGAGACTGAAAACAAAAGAGAAACTCGTGGAATAATTTATGTTGTAGAAAGAAATGCGAGTAAATATCTACAGAATTGAATGTACCTCAACTTGTTGCAGTGTGATCTTTAAAGATGTTATTTCATAAATCATAATAATCTACTCAATATTATTCTCTCTTTCTCTCAATATATTATGCATATGTATTGCTCTAAAACCTATCAAACAAACAAGGATAATATTTTGGGTACCCATTACCGAATAATGCTTTCAATTTACACTACCCTACGCATTTTTATGTGTAAAATTTAATGGTGACTACTATATTCCCGAATGTCCAATTATTAATTGAAACAAAAACAAATTTGCTGTAAAACGTTTCATAAAGTAACTCAAGTCACCACGTTTTTGGATGTAGTGAATGTATGGATATTTTTTGCCTTGAACTATCAAACTTTGTTTGCACTTATTCCATGTACGATGCTCATCACCATACATGCAAACGGACAGACATGCATAAGATTACGGACCAAGAAATGAAATGGGTTTCTTTCAAAAATGGTTTACAATACGTTGTCTTGGCGGCGGCTGAAAATATTATCCTTGAAAGTATTTAAATTTCTCAAGGCTAATGTTGACATGGGTCCCGATTTGATGAGGATGTAAAACAAAAATTGTTTCTTCACATTCCATGAAACTTTGTAGGAATAATACGGAATCACGAAATGAAAGTATGATGAAAGTAAAATTCATGGTATCATATTCACCGCAGTGATCATTGATCATGTACCAGTAAGCCAGGAATATAAGACGCAAACGGACGGAAGATGTTATCATGTCAATATGCTAATAAAATGTACCTATGCCTCAGTTCAGTAGTGGCAGCTGCTAATCCTCTATCCCAATAGTGTAATGTGTTTTTTTGCAAAATAAATAAATTTGTTTAGTTGGGGAATTTCGGATAATCTGATATATTAAATACAATTTGTTTGAGGTGCAGCTTAACGTCTCATTAGTCATAAATAAAAGCAACAAATCAATCAACCATTGGGAATTGATCATCACGGATTTGTACCAGTTCTTTTTATTGTGGAATGACCTTGTTAAAGAGGATGCATTTATTTATGTTATTCAACGATTATTGAAGAAGAAAAGCAAATTGTGTGTTTATTATATCAAGCTTTTAAGTGAATTTGTGCTTGGGTTGGGTGGATGTTGTGACCTTAATACATACCAATATATTATGTACCTATATTCAAATCAAGGCCAGGTATGTGTAGTAATTGTTTTGCTCTCTTTTCATTTGTTTTAAAATATTAGCTCTCCATGTTGCAAAATTATGAATAACTTACAACATACGTACTCTCAAGGATATATTTTGATAACTAGCGTTTATGATGACTTGGTCATGGTCTTAAAAACAACTTTCCATTTAAAAAAAATTGTGCAAAAGTTTAAGAATACTGCTGCTTAGAACCATTTTAGTTGAGTAAAACTGTGTTGAATTCAATCAATCCATTAGCCAATTTAAAATGTTATTAACAACTTTATAATAAAAGCAACTACTAGCAATCTCCTTACTTCAATTAGCTAAAAGTTAAAACATTAATTTCGGACAAAAGATTTAAGGCATATGCATTAATCTCCAAATTACAAATTTGTATGACGGGCATGGAACAGCTCGATAAGCCATTTTAGTTAATGCGCCGTTCGTATCTGTGTTCCAACGAAAGATTCAAAAAGATATTTGTTTATTTTATGAGAGCAACAAAAATGTTTAAAAAAATTATCTATGATCATTTATTTAACCCCAGGATTTAATTTAATATGCATAATATATACATAATACTAATATAACAAACACTTTTAAGCTTGTTTAATTTTTTTATGCTATGCTAATCTCTGAAACACTGAGGATGTGGATCCAGAAATTTTTCCGTACAAAGCCACGGGAACCGAGAAAACGTTTGGATCATGTGATGCGTCCTTTCAACCATAAAATATTGATGGATATTTGCTCATGTTGATTATTACAAAGTTCGATATAATCACTTTTGAAAATCATGTGATCACATCCATCTGTGAATTCATCCTTACTATTTGAAAGTCGACAATCACCCAATAAAAATTGGCTGATAACCTGAGCCGCATCAAATCTTCCCTTACTCATAGTACATTTGAGAAAGGAAACTTGAAGGATTCTTCTTCTTCTACACCAATAATAATGGACCGACCAGACTTACGACTGACCAGATTTTTAGCTACACAAGATATAATTTTCATCCGTGGAGAGGGGTAATGAAATACTTGATTTTGCTTGCTGGCATAATGATTATTTGTATTTGTGTGTGTGTGTGTGTGTGTATGGAAATGATGGTATTACAGGAGATGTGCTGGAATGTTGAAATGTATTGTGATAAAAAATGAAATTGGTTTTGTTGCTTTACTACTATTGATGATACGTGAAGGAGAATTAGAATTCTTTAAAATCGCATTTAGAAGCCGATTTATTTTGTTTGATTGAATTCATATTATTTCATCCTACTATTGCATACTTTGAAATGCTACTTGTGTATGACATGCATTTCAACGTTTTTTGTTTTGTTTGAAAAACCGAATACTATGAACGCACGAGTTTGTTAATCATATAATTGTGTTCTTCCGACTGGAGTCTTTACTTACTACAAGCAAGCAAGTAACATTGTAAAATTAGATTAAATTTTCAAAGATGACAATTCTTCCAATTACGATTTCAATGACAATGTAGTACGGACAGGGAACCAGCATTCCAATAACGAGTTGTATTCAAGTCAATGATCCTGGAATGCATATCGGTTTCCCCCAGAAGATCTAGAGAATGATATGTCTTATTTATATCAGTGCACACGTTAGTATCCGTTTGTAATAATAATGGGATCATGTCCGTGAGTGATGCCACCCTGCTATTGGGAGGAGAAACGCCATTTGCGGAACTGGGGAAAGTAAAATCATCAATCTCATAAAACCTTGAGTTGTCACCCTCACCCGAAACAGCACCCCTCGGTAACTTCCACATTTGTACCGGAAGTTGTAGTTTAACTGGAGAGTTTCAAAATCCAGGGTATTTCTTGTGTATCAGTTGCATTAATCGACTGCTCCAATTTTGACAAAAACAGCAAGACATCTACAAAGTTACTTTTTCGTTCAAACGATTGAATTAAATGTTAGGTACTATAAAAAATATACTGCGTCCAAATAAATCAATAAATACAAATTGTAAGATGTTTTCTTACATCAATCATCAACAGGAATTTTAACCATGCAGCGTGTCGCAATTTCTCCTTTATGTTTGCATTGGAATGTGGCCTTCGCCGGCATCGCAGAAGTACATATATACCTGAATGATGTTTTTTTGTGACATCGTCCATAAAAGCAGCAGTAAGAACACGTTGCATATTGATTCATTGACAGTCTAGTACAAAGTGGGTAGCAGTGGGTATCATTGTTTCTCTCAAGTAGAATTAATAAAAAAATACATACCTTTATTAGTTTTACGCTAAACTTTGGGTATTTATACGTCATGTTTCAACATTATATGCAGATCATACAGCTACTTAATTACTAATTACATAAAGGAAAAAGTTTAAATTAATCAAGCCTAAATTAAGCACATAAAAAGAGTAACTATTGAGAATCTTCTCCAACTTTCCAAAGAATTGCACATAAAGACATATTTTGTAGTGATGTGATTTACAATTGGCAACTACAGTAGTAATTCTGTATAGTAATGACAATCTCCCTGTATATTTTTAGTGGGGGTCGGGAACATAGGAGGAATAAGCACTTCTTATTGAGAAATAACCACCAGGGAAATTATCGCTTCTTTATGCATGTACCATGTATATATACACATATATTTATGTACAAGGGATAATTTCCTTTTATGTGTGTATAACGACTATAGAGCGCATTAACAAGGCATTTTTGTTTTTAAACGGGCCACACGAATTTTTATTTGCCAGTCACAAAGTCACAAGCAAAAAGGCTTTGCTTGAATGCATGATGTCAGACTAGCAAATATCAGGAAAGGAAGGCTCACAACATTGAACATGATATTAGTAGCAGAAAAGATTTATTTAGTAGCAAAGTAAGCGAAAGTAAAATGATATATAAGAAAGACACTTGTGGAATATTCCGAGTAGAAAAGAGATGCATACTATACATATTGTAATACGAGTAAAAATGGCTTGAGTTTGTCAACTTGCATATTATGATGTGTCCTTTCAATAATGTTACAATATCACAAACAACTCAACATGTTGTTCCTTAATACTAACTATTATTTCTTGCATTTCGCTTAAAACTCAAGGTATTTCATTTTATAACAGTATATTAGGATCCCAAAATGTGAGGTCATATGAAAAAAGAGGTATAATAATATTCTTCTTTGTTCTCCATGAAATATTTTGCGCGATATGAAAGGAAAACAGGATAAGTGGAAGATAAACGTAACGTTTTGTTTATCATTTCATTATGGTCATATGTAGCGAAACAAGTAGCATTGAATTGAAGTTACAATATTTCTGTCTGTAGTCTGTAGACGCTGACGCATAACTTATCTTTATCATTAACAAGATTATGTGTTAAGATTTTATAATGTACAACATGTCTCAGTTGAGTAACATGTTGCTTTATTAGATGTCCGCTGCTCATAATCAAAATATAGTCTGCCATCCACACTTTTCACTGCACTGTCTACTACAAAGATTTTGATAAGACATATTCATAAACTTATGCTACCCTAGATAATCTTATTGGCCAATGAATTCCTCCTCCGGTGGTTGGGGGTTGAAAATAAATCCAATCAAGAAATCAAACTTGTTGTCATTACAACGTACAACCAAAGTTCAATCAATCACAATGTGCCAATGAGTAACATAAGCAGCATAGGTAAATTACTTTGCGCTGTAAACACACCACCACCCACGCAGTTTAAAGTGTGAAACCCACCACCGAGAACAAAACTTTTACTTGGTCGCGTATATCCACCGGTTTCCCCCAAAACTTGGTGCACAATATATTACAAAGGCCCTCTCATTTCATGGGTCAACTCGTTTTTGTGATTTTGGGTTGGGTTTGGGTTATAAGAAGCCATGATTTTGTTGTAATTACAATCTGCTACAAAAGTAATCAAAAGTAATGCCCCTACTTAATATGTACTCAATTTAATTATCATAACAGCGGTCCTTCGATCTGTTACAACCCATGTCAAGATTGTCAAGTCCACAAATTATTTGAGAGATTTCAGCAGCTCATCAGAAATATAATACACGCAATGTAAAATTAGCTTGCTGTGTTCTGTACCGATACGCCTCATTAGTCATATTGACCATGTTCAGTAGAAAAGCTTGTATATGAAATAAAATTACAGTTTGCAATTTTTCAGCACGGCACTTTTTGAGCATGTCAGCACAACAAGTGATATATTTACAAACGTGGAATACTATGAAAGCTTTTATTTCCTTGTATTTTTAAGAAATGCACTAGACAAATTGATTTAATTTAATTTTCTTTGGTTGTTATTTAATAACCCTGAGCCTGAACTGTTTCTTATGCCCATTTGTATTTGTAAGTTGGTTTATATTCTATCATTTTTTAAGAGCAACAAAATTCACAAATGATATAAAAGTATCTGCAGATCAGTTTAAACATTAGTGAACTATTTAATACATACATTTGCATACAACATATATGTATTTGTATAATCTACAATCTACACTGAATCTCATAGTGACATTAAACTACATGACGTTGGTCCTGCTACAAGTTATTATTTAATATGTGCTCCCGACAATTTTAAATAGTTTTGGATTTATAACCTAGCTGTATTTACTTTCAAGGAAGTATAATTGACTAAATATTGACTAATAGCAGGGGAAAGTGTCTAGTCAAGAAGAGTTAATTGGTGAACTTAATTACACACCTTAAATGTATTTTTATATTGGCATTAAAAAATTCCTAAAACATATGTGTGTCAGTAGTATAACTCTTGTTCGATACCATTTTCCAATAAAATCTTCTATATATTTTTTTTATTAAAAGAAAGTGAAAGTGAAAGTAAGAATGAGCTTTTTAAAGAAGCTTTTGTTGGGATGTGGCCTGGTGGTTGTTATCACCTGCATATGTGTCATGGCAGGTGTTATTCAAGTCCATTTCATATATGCTATGGTAGCAGGTCTTGTCGTGGTCATCTGTCTATGTGTTTGGGCTGGTTTTTTGACAGAATCAGATTATGAAGAGGTATGCTATTGCTTATTTTTCTTAATTAAAACGTGTGTTATATTATTATATATGTATTTATTTTTAATTTGTTAGCTAAATGTGTGAATCAAAGGATTTTTTTGTAACTTGCTTCTAGGATAATCATTCATTGCCGACGCAAGTGTCAAACGGAGAAGTTGACCAGTTGTCTCATCACCAGGGTAAAATTTCCTATCAAAACCATTAATTATAAGCGGCCAAAAAATATGCATTTCAAATAGTTGAATCGTAGAGAAAATCGGTGTAGCTAATTAGTTTAAAAACACTAATTAGAATAGAATTTCATTAGATATATCTGAAATGTTTTGATTAGAAACAGGTACTGGATACAATACAAGCGGCTTTCAAGATGTCAAAATACTGAGATACGGCTCGTTCCCGACTATGATTACCTATGCCAATGAAAAACTGACAGTAAAAGGTCATGTTGTAAAGTTTTCGGACTTTATTGGCGAAAATGGACAACTGCAGTTGCCTTCTTCCTGTATCGGTAGGGTGACCACCAATAAAATATTAATTGAAGTTTATGCAGCCAATAAGGTTGTCGTAGATTCCGATTTTGACGCTGTGGGATTGGAGATCAATATGGTCGTGCTAGCTCCCGAATGGGAGGTGGTTGGCAGCGATAGACACTTGAATTTTAATGGAGCATCTGAACCGGACAGATATCCTTCAAGGGCTTTGGATGGGGTACAAGTCCACTCAAAAGCTGGTACTGAGGGACATGCTGGGATGGCTGGTAAGCCTGGGGGTCCAGGAGGAGTCTTTGTTGGAATTGCGATGCGCATTACTGATGCGGAAAAACTAAAGGTCACTACCAACGGGGGAGACGGCGGTGCGGGGCAGGATGGCGGTAATGGCGGGCAAGGAAGTCAAGGTCGTGACTCAACCAAAGATGACAAGTACGTGGAAGAAAATCATCAAACCGAATTGAGTAACTGGAAATGGAGAAAATTTGCGGGGCATCCTGGATTTTCTGGTGGCAAAGGAGGGGATGGTGGAGTAGGGGGTTTAGGTGGCTCTCCAGGAATTATCAACATACTTTCGTTTGATAAGTCTGCTGGCACAGTGACATATTCCTATGAGTTTGGTGCAACTGGTAAGTTTGGAGTTGGTGGTACAGGAGGTCTTGGTGGCTTGCCTGGTGCAGGTATGCACTGGGACCAGCACGTAGTTCAAGGATTTGTTCGAAAAGATGAATTCAGACGAATGCCAAGTAGTCTTCCCAGAGCTCCAAATGGGGTTAATGGTAATGATAACCATTCACGGCTTGGACAGGGATTACCAGATCTATTCAGCTTCAACTTGAACGTGAGAAAAAGTATAAAGATTTTTTTGAAAACTTTTCCCGTTCCATTTGACGATAACGAGAAACTAGCAGAGTTCTATGAAGCTCTTCATAGGTGCGCATCTGATTTAGGAGCTCTCCAATATGTCCCAATAGTGATAGACCAGTGACCACTTTGGCGAAGTTCGCAATGTTGTGATATATCTCTTCTTGGCTTATGAACCCTAAACACTTCCTGATTTAACTACAATAAATAAATACATTTTTAATTACCACATTTACAGCGTGGTCTGTTTTCCATAGTTTGTAGCTAGGATGTGAATTAGTGATTTTATAATTATTATTATTATTAGTCTTTGTACTTCTTGTACTAATAAAGGTTACACAAAGATTTAATTAGTTCGGCAGAGGTTTATAAAGTTATAATTATGTTGTAAAATGTATGCTATAATGTATTTTTAAGAATATGTAAACCTACATACGTTACATACCTACAGGTTTGTCTTGCATAAACTACTAAATTAAAGGTTATACAATACGTACATTCTGTAAATAAATAAAATTTGTAACAATCATCCTTATTTTATTGCATAAAGTATGTAACATTTACGAGATTCGATTCTTAACACACAGACACTGCTAATACAATAGCAAGTACATAAAAGAAAATTACAGTTAACACTATCATTCATTTCATTGCATTATACTCTAACTTAGCTAAACGGTTAAACGAAACGACGAAATTACGGACGATGGTAATAATGGTAATGTTTAAATAAAATATATGTCGTTTTTGTTGTTTGGGGTAGACGGGGTAGAATGAGGGAGAATAATGTGAGGAGGAGGAGGACAACAATACATCCATGGTGACGGTAATCTCCTTCCTTACGATCCAATGAAAATGAAATTGATTGAGTTGTGGAAGTGGAAAGAAAAGATCAATGCAACGAGGGAGACACGAGACACCCAAAGATTGGTATTAATGGTTACATACTTGGGTGGCTGCGTAGTACACAACATTGCTAAATCATTAAAGGAGTCATTGCATCTTCCTCATTGTGATGATGTCCATGATGATGACTGACTAGCCAATAAGTCACAGTTGTTCCGGTTGGATATGAAGAAAATAGAGCCGTTAAATATTAAGCTTAAGCTGCTTTGTTATCTTTTAAACGACAGGACAAAAAATGAGAAATATTAGTAGACTTTGGGAAGAAAATGTGAATCGTGAAAGTGTGTACATAGATTGTTTGTTACTGTAATAATAAGATTATATGTTGACTTGAGACAATTTTATTCTCGCTTTCATACTTCATTGAGCAAAAAATAAAGGGGCTTAATTTTCTACTTTTTACAGGAATTTTACGTTTTACTAGTTGTTCGGGGAGAGGAATTTTTTTTGTGGAATCAGACGATACTTTATTATTATACCGAGAATTGAATGCATTGTCACGTCTCATGTACCGAAGTATTTCCTTTGTCCTTTTAAACTCAAGTTTCGTTCACAGGCAGACCAGAAATCAGGTTATATTACTATTATTTTATGTTAATCATATTACAAACTGGGCATAATACTTTATCTTTACGTGGAGATTGCTGAATTAGTTGACCATATAATTTGTTACCAACCTAATAAAAAAATACATACTCTGTTAAAGGTAGGTAGGTAGGTCCATAAATAATTTGTCCTTTCTGTACTTTGCGACAAGTGCATCAAAGCTATTTATTTATTTACTTGATCAATTAAAAAAAGTATGCCAGCGTCGACAAAGACAAGGACTTGATTAGTCATAAAAATTACATTAATTATTTTACAATATTAAATATTGTATCTATTCTTTTTTCTTGAACTAGTCACGTATATTTTTAGTTATTCATCAACTGATGTGATGACGCTAAAACTAGAGAACGGTTTTCAGCAAATCCCACCTTAGTTTTCATTAAAAAAAGAGGGTAATATGAGAACGCTCGATTATTCCCCGAGACTCGAGACTCTCATTCGCAAAGTATCAAAATGTATGGCGGTGGATTCCATTTTCCATGTTAAGCCTCATATTATACCTTTTCAAGTGACCCAGAAGAGGAGGAGCGACGTTAAGTCGAGCATCAATCATAACAGTAAACTTGGAACAGCTGTAATTAATTCACTAATTTGAAGTGAATGGTAATCAATTTTTAGTGAATCATCTACAACTTTTACTAATTAAATATTGTAGATTCTGTTGGACTTTTACGTTTACGTAATCTACGATATTTAAGAATTTAAGAGTAGAATTTAATTGTAGAGGATTCATTAAAAATTGATTACCGTTCACTTCAAATTAATGAATTAATTACAGCTGTTCATAGTGTGCTGTGCTGGGATTATTGCTCGTCATTGTAATCATCAATATCATCATCATATAGATAAAGGGTGTCATATATGCTTCAGTGCTTAAGGGGTCATTCATTTCAAAGGTTTGAGCAAAGGGGGGAAGGGGGCTGCTAGAGTCGTGTGACCCACCATTTAAGCCTAATGTTAATATTTCAAACAGGGGGAGAGGTGCAAAAAATGGAAATTTGATCGAACCTTTTAAATGAATGATGCCTAATGTGAATTTGCATGAAAACACGCAGATAGATTTTCTTCCTTGAATCATCTAAATTCTTAATCAATCAATTGAAACAGGTAGCAAGACTCCAGTGGTGAATTGTAGAGGTAATGTTTGAATAATAAAACAGCCAACTTTGTGTCTTGTGTGTAAAATACATCAGAGCACCTTTTTTCATCCTAGATTTCAAGAACAGCAGCACCGCCCGCATCATCTGAGGAGAATAGAATAACCAGCTGCGACGCAGTTGCCTGCTTATCATTTCGACAGTTAAGGACTAAATAGCTACCGATGGTATGGAACATCAATTTTGACAGGTAACTTGCACTTGCGTCATTTGACAAGTGAATTTCTATCTTAACTTAATGATCATAAGATAAATGCATTGTTGCGATTTGTAAATAGTGTATGAAATTCAAATGTGTAGTTTCTAGACGGATAGGATTGTTTTGTTGATTAATAAGTACCAAGATAATAAGATATTAGAAGAGGCACAGAGTACACGTTAAAAACTGACATTTAGTGCATTTTAATAAGTTATCTATCATTAATCAATCGATCATTTTTAGGACTAATTAGAAGAAAGAACTTTTGAGTAAGTGGTTTTAATTGCCTAGGATTGTCATTGCTTTTAACTAGTACCTTGTTACCAGGATTTTTCACTAAAATACTTAATTAGTCGCATTATAAATTAAATCCGAATTAGTAGGATTATTCATTTACTGTACTCAATTTACTAACTAACATAGCTTTACGCTCATCACAAAAACGTAACATGTCTACATTCTTTACAGCAAATCGACATGAAGCGGACATATCGGCGACAATCAGTTGAGGTAGAAGATCATATGGACAGTATGGTTAGGGTTGGGGATGCTCCCCAGGAGGATCCCTCACCACATGGTATTTTAGAAGCAACTCAGGTAATACACAGTTAAAATAGCAAGTACATATTGTGCTTCTTTCAGTGTACTAACATAATATTATAATGCTTCAAATCACTGGATCTAATTATTCTTTAGTTTGGTGACTTTGACCGATGTGTCCAATTACTAGACGATGGTTTCGATGTAAATTATCTCGTGCCTCGCTGGTAATGTCGAACCCACTAGACTGCTTCTGATATTTGGAGCCAAGACCTATTATCAAGATTTTGAGCATAAAAACACTGCCATGCATTGGGCCATTGAAATAAAAAACGCACCTGCAGTGTCGCTGCTCGTTAATCATAATGCAAGTCTTGACATTCCGAATCGTTCGGGTAAAACGCCTTACAGGATGCTAAAGCAAGTTGCCAGGAATGAATGGATGACAAGACGTGGTTTGGAAGAGGCGTTAGCTAGTAGGGAGTGGAAACAAAGTTCGTGGCTAGACACATATATACAGGATAAGGTTAGAAAACCAAGCATTAGTAAATGCACAACATTAACTAAAATTTGTCGGCTGAAATAATTTTACTATTTTTTATTGACAGAAGCGTAGATATTACGGTACCGCCGCAATTCCATTTGTTGTCATGTACGCGCTAGGGGTCATCTTTTCAGCCGATGTGTCATTTTCATGGAAAGCGGCACTCGTGTTTTGTGTTTACGTAATGACCCGCATAGCTGGTCGGTTTGTTTTCGATGAGAGATTCTCATCCATATTTCCTCTCAGTGTTTATTTAGCTACAAAGGTATTCTCACTAAAGATATGCATGTAATTGTCACTGTTTGATGAATCATTCAAATTGTTTTGAATTTGTTTTACAGTTTTGGATGTACGTGGTATGGTTCGTTTACATTGCGCCGGTTGTGCCAATTAGTGATACTGTAATTGCAGTGTCCTGCTCGGGATTATTGTGGTACAACTTTATACGCGCTTGGAAAGGCGATCCTGGCATTATCACCATATCAGAGGATCAACGAATCCCGGTTACTTGAAACCACTAATTTTTGCATCCATTAATGTTTGTTACTGGATATGTTATATATTAATGTTTGCTTTTTTATTTTGTTTTAGACGATTATTGATTTAGCTGAGAATGATGAACTTGGTTCCAAGTTCTTCTGCACCACTTGCCTCATTAGAAAGCCGCTCCGTTCAAAGCACTGCGCTGTCTGTGATAGATGCGTTGCTAAGTACGTTAGTGATGAATCTTACTCAATAATATGGCAATCTTAATACATACGGATATGTAAAATACAACGTTCTTTTGTAATTTAGATTTGACCACCATTGTCCTTGGCTTGATAACTGCGTGGGTTGGAAAAACCACAAATATTTTGTAGGATATTTATTTTTCCTCGCGGTGATGATGCTACTTTTCGTACTCGGAGCATGTAAATTTCTGATGATAATGTGTGATCCGAAGTTGAGTTTGGTGGAAACTATCAGCTATGAGTCGTGGGTCACATTTATGTCCCTACAAGCAGCTGTCCATGGGATTGGGGTGCTTGGGCTTTTAATGTGTCATTTATACCAGGTGGGGAGTGAATGCCAATATTTCCAACTATGCTATTCTTACATTTACGCAGTAAATAACAGGTATTCTAGATTAAGAACTAAGCGATTAATTGGTTTTAATTACAATTTTAGATTGTGTTTCTTGATCTCACGACAAATGAATCAATGAATTGGGGACGTTACACTTATCTTGCTGGCAGTAAAGGCGGACTCTCAACATCTCGCATAAGAAAAAATCCCGGCGTTGTCAGAAATTTCATTGAGTTCTTTGAGTTGGACTGTTTCAACCCTGACAAAACGGACTGGATGCGAACGTGGCCCCATCCCCAGGATGAAGAAGAAGAGGCATTGTTGGATAGTCAGTCTGAGTCTTTCGACGATAGTTTTGAATTTGAACATGTTTAACAGTCAAACTTTCAAGTGATCCAAGTTGTTTTCTTTCTACTGTACTATCCAGCACCATAAATTCCAGAGCTATGTATAATTTCTCCTTCCACCTGGTAAAAGAAATACCTTGGTTTAAGGTTGAAACGATAATAATGATTATGCATTTGTTACATACCTATCTGAAATTCTTGCTTGCTTGTAAAAATATATTTAAATACTACAGAAAATTTATTGAAAATAAATAAATTCAATTTTATACACTAATTTTTTCAACTACTTTTTCCCAATACTTTTTTGGGGATGTTCATGTATATTACCACATTTTCTTTGTATTGCCTGTTTAAAGGCTGATAATACAATAACAGTAATAGCAGCATTGTAGCAACAGCAATAAAATAAGAGGGTATTTTTTACTGGCACAAATAATTCGTGCTTAAAATGGTTCCACCATCAGCGTCAACCATAAAACAACAACAACGGTCGTCATCATCATCATCATCAACATAACCCAAAAGAAACAACTGCAAAAATAAAGCAACGTTAACACCCATCATCTATCCACCCTCCTTTTTCTACATCACCGCCACCGCCACCACACCACGTCTATTTTTATTTTCTTAAGCTAATGCAGATTTGTGATTTTTTGGAGAAATAAAGCAAATGGTCAAGCCTTGTATTATGAAAATAACCAGTAAAAGGGGAAATCCTCAAGAGGGGAAATAAAAACAAGAGGAAGAAAAAACCCCGGTGGTGCTCTGTTTAGTTTACCCGACTTGTCTGTCTAAGACTCTCTGTCTGCATGTGTGGAATCTGTGATGTGATGTGGTGGTGTTGTGGTGGTGCTTCATTCAAAATTATGATGATGACAATAATACTTAATGATGTTACTGCTGTTGTTGTTACTCTCTTGTTCCGGTAACAACCCAAGTTTTCGCACAGGAGTCAAGCCATTTTTTGTTTATGTATCTTTTCTTTCTTCTTTGTGACGCCATAAATGAAGCTCGATTTTGTTGTGTTATTCGTCTCGTCTGCATCCACTTTTTTCCTCCTTCCATCCATTCCACTCCATTGAATTGGTGTTAAGGTTGAGTGTTATGAGGGTGCTGACATAAAATAAAGGTTCATGAGCATCTCTCTCTCTCTCTGCCTCTTTCTGCAGCAAAAAATGGACAAAAATGAGGAAAAGTGTGGTCTGGTCTGGTCTTTTCGAGAGAAAAAAAAACAAAAAATATAATAACATTCTCTTCCACTTTCTTGCATTTTTACGACAATGATGGAAAGATGTTGATGATCATGATGATGGTAGTACCTAGTAACATTAAGATGTTTTCATGTAACAGCGGTAAAAAGTAAACCAATGTAGGTAGTAGTGTAAGTAGTAGCAGCAGCAGTGGTGATACTGATGCTGATGATGATGATGACTTTTTAGAAGTGAAAACAAGAATGTATATTATGGCTCAACTGAAAACAAAAGAAACGTACCACCATTACCACCACACAAGAAGGGTCAGCAACACCTTTTCTTTATTTTTTCATGAAGTAATGCCGGTGAAAATTTGAGTCAAGTTTGTAGTTGATTCTTCTGTTATTATTATTATGTTAGTATACATACACCTTAACGCACTTTTACATCCTTGTCCATATTTCCATTCCACTCTTAACTATATCCAGTTTTTTCCGCTTTGGTGAAAATGGGGGATATAAAATACACCACCAGAGACGACCAAGTGTATTGTTGTTATGATTATACGTACTTTTGTACCTCTGTTGTAGTGGTGGCAGTAGTGGGGATGGTGATAGTGAAAGTTAAGTGCTTTCGTGTACTCTCCTCACATCTCATAATCATGATATGATCCCCATCATTCTCATCATCTCTTCTTTTGTGAGTACGTACATGGCCCTCACCTTATATACTTATCTCTCTAACAAGCAAAGTACTATGCATGCCTTAACTACCCCTACCATCATTATTACCAATGACGCCACATCATCATCATACTCGTCGTCGTCGTCGTCATGACTACCACCAGTAGATTCCCTGTATCGTCATCAAATTACCTATACACATATTATGCGCATATAACATATCTATCTCGGTCTATTTTCATGGATATATTTTGTACTCATCACATGTTAAGATACCGTGATTTTTTTTCCTACATGGTATGTATTATCTACCTATAGCAAGAAGTTTGATGATGATGATGATGATGAATACATACATATCACATTTTTTAATTCTTTCGTGTCTTCTCTCTCTCTCTCTTCCCTTCGGGCTAATAGGAATGACCGTCCTGTAGAAAAATAAGAGTGCTAAGGTCGTTTCTTTTCTTTTGTGGTAGTAGCAGTTTCCTTATGTAATGTAATATAATGCAATATAAAAAATGTTAAGAAGAAGGAGGAGAAGAATAAAAGTATCTTTTTACAACTTGGAAAAAGAAGGAGAAAGTATGCCCACATTGCAAGAGAATGTTAGTTGAGTGAAGAGAGAGAGGGAGAGAGAGAATGTAGAGTTCGTTGGTCGTTGGGTCGTTTTTTTTTATCTTTTCGAGTTTGACTGATGCTGGTGAATGATGTTTGGTCCTCTGTGGCCCACAAAAAAAAGTTTTTCACTCTACCGACAGGGAAAACTATTCTACCAAGTTAAGTATATAGTATATTAGTATATACCTATGTAACTAAAGTAACATACAAAAACATATATACCTACCTACATACATGCATACATACAAATATATACATATATAAAAAACTTATTATGATGGAGAAATGACACTGGTAATATTATACACGGTAGATGTTTTTTGCTCTTTGTCCGTTTTTTTTACTGGACAGCTTTCTGGCTTCCAGGGGAACAATAAGAAAAAGGAGAGAGAGGAGTAGGAGGAGTACCTTGTGAGTTACAACCATTGGGCCATGGAATAAAAAAGTAACAAAAAAAGTGGAAGAGTAAAAGTTGTATGGATAGATGGATGGAGGAAGAAAAAAAGCATTTTTTTTATAACAGAAATGGACAAGCCAGAAAACATTATTTGTAGGGTATACGATACAGTAAACCATATATATAGTACAATTTTTTGTCTCAGTATTTTTGATAGTGTGCATCATCATGCTTCATGTGATCATGACAGGGATGAAAAAAAAGTAAAAAGGCAGCAACAACTGGAAAAGCACTCATCATGACATTTATCCCTTTTTATTTTTATAAGGGCACATAACATATCCATAAATGCGCGTGTAGAATGAATGGAAAGGAATTTTGTGCATATGGGTGTGGGCGGGCGGGCGGGCAGATAGTGGTGGTGGTGAGAAAATATATAGCGAAACAGAAAACGGTAATAGTAATAATAATCATAATAATAATATAGTTCAGTCGTCAGTGAGGAGAGATAGCGATACTCATCACATCATTATCATTATGGTTATTATTATGATCACGCAGTTAACCGAGAGGAGCAGCAGCAGCGGAGATAAGTATGTGTAGTGTAGCAGCAATATGTAGTTTTTTTTGGTGGACAGGGATACTGATGATGTGAGGAATAAATAGATATATATGCATGTATGTATACTATGACCAATCTTTGATGTTTCCACCCACAAAACTTGCCATGTTCTTAATATTATTTTGGAATCTTTTCAAACAAGTCACGCCGGAAATATATTGAGATGATGCTCAAAAAAAATGTTGTGTGTGATATTGCAAGATGCATCCCAGTAATGTTGTAAAGAAGGACTATGCACTGTAAAGGGATGCTAGCAACACATTTTCAACGAAAGAAAGATGCGAAAGAAAAATACATTTTTGTTGTAGACGTGAAGCTACTATATATTATACGCTATACTGACCGACTTCTTGAATTACACAATACACATATAATAATATGTAAGTAGCACATATTTTAAGATTAGTGGTTGAGCGGATAAACAGACTGACAGACCGAACCCATAAATACTGTCATCCGGCATCCCTACATTTCACACGTAGCTTAGCCCTTTAATAACGAGAGTACACTCAATTGAAGGTCACCTCTCTTGCAAAACTGTATAGCATCCACATATTACAATCCACCCGTGATTTTTGTTTCTCCCAAAAAGTGTAAGGATTTGGTAACCAATACATGTTTTTTTTATACGACAACTTGTAAACCGTTCACATCCAACATGTTTGATGATCATATATCAAAATTCGTTTGAAGAATTAAGACACCGTTCATTGAGCCAGCAGTCATGTGCTAGTTGTAACTTGTGTAGCAGTTCAGGTTCAACCAAATTTGCAATTGGAATTTATAAGAAACAGGGCAGCTATTTTGAAATCTGTGTAAATAACCTTTATAGACGGACACCCTCTTTTCCGATGGACTTCAATAGAATTCTGAAACAGTTACGTACTTGTAGCTTTGCTTGTATTTAATAATCATAAAAAAATATTGACTTTAGGCAGCGCAGGCGTAAAAAAAATCTGTACATCATTAAAGAGCCAACGGGTGTACATGGGTCGTTGGCTACATATATAAAATCCCTTTTTTTGTGCTGATCACGAAATGATCACCTTTCATCTTTAATGTTTTCTGCACAAGTTTTCGTAATGGCCAATGAACAGTTTCATGAGTCATTTGATTGTATGCCTGCATTACATGCAGGCATACATGCATGTATATATTTTTTGTGACCAAAAGTCTATTGTCCATTTTCTTTCCTTTTCCGTTAGCCATAAAAAATGTGATACAATACAACAGAGAACAGAGCACACATAGTTTCGATGATGATGGAAGAAAGGATAAGAGCATTACTTACATAACAATAAAAGTAAATGGATATGGATGCAAGGGGAAAGTAAAAAGCTTGTGAAGATGTGCGCGACATTTTTTTACAGTTTGTAGCCTGTAACTCTGACGGCGTGACGCTACAAAAAAAATCAAGTAAAAGTTATAAAAAAAACAGGAAGGACAAAAAAAGGAACAAAAAAATAAGCACAACAATAACCTAACAAACAAGTATAAGATAGTATTAAGGATGGCATAACAATGATGACAACAAGCGTTAGTACAACAGTAAGGCAAATAAGGCAATGCAATAATATTACGTACACATATTTGCGCACTTGATTCATCCAAACTTTTTGTTTACTTACATATTAGATCGACAACAAGAATAAGGTACCATAATTGATCCCACCACATACGCATAATATTTGTCGGGTAAAAAAAATCCGTACAAAATCTTTGTAATGACTCACACACAACATCTCTGTCAATCTTGAGCCCCGGTCTAGCCAGCATAATAATCCGCTTATTGAGTTGAGTTGATTACAATCCTCTGAAAAAATAAATCGGTACACATTATTCCCATTATTTGCTCCATTTTCAGCTTTCCATCTCCATTTCTCCGGGATCAAAGTAAGTAAATAGTACACAACAGGCAGTAAAGACAACAACATTGAACATCAGAAGCAGCAACACGGCCAAAGGTATAATATATATATATTTAAAAAAGGAAATAGGGAAGGAAAATCCTTTTCAAGTGCTTTCTACCGTTTTTATCATTTCCTTTAGTCGCACAGACATACAAAAATACACGAGGCTATACTACACTTATATTTTGTACATATATTTTTTTGTATCGTCATCATTTCTACATTTTTAACCCTTCTTGTTTTACTCCATTTTATTTAACTCACGTAATATAGTTTGATGTCGGAGTGTGTGTGTGTATGGGCACATAAGTAGTAGGAGTAATACGAAAAGGAGGAACTTAAGCCAATGGCAAAAAAAAATGTTGTTGAGTTAGTTAAATTGTGCATTATTTTGTGTGTGAGTGAGTCATCCCGTCTCATTTTTTAGTGGATTTGTTTTGTTATTCTTGTAGTAGGTTACATACAGAACCTTATTGCTTCTCTCTAAAAACCCTCAGGTCAAAAACATGCGGAGACACAAGTTTCTCTCTCTAAAGAAGAAATAGTAGTAGTAGGTTTTGAGACAAAAAAAATGATAAAGTAAATACAAATATAAGAAAAAGGGAACTTGAAAAAAAGAAGAAGCGTGTGTGTATACAATCATCATATCATACACCACCGCACCGCGTGCACTTTTAGCCAACCACCCACATTGTGTGTAATATATGTGATGATAAGTAACTTGTGTGTTTATCGTGTTGTTATACTACCGCATCACCCACCACCACCACCACCACCACCAGCAAATAGGTTTCTTTCAAGTTTGTTTGCTGAGAAGAAGTGCACAAATACAAGAAAACATGCAAAGAGACAGAGAAAAGGAAAAGCAAAGATAGAGGGAAAATGAAGAGGGTGAAAAAAAAATATATAAAATAAAATAAACTTAAAAAAGAGAAGATTTTTCCTCTATTCATTCAATATTTTTTTGAGGAAGAGCATGTCTTTTTGTTTAGTCACGAGCAAAGACAAGGGTGCATGGAAACAATGGAGAAAAAAGTAAAAGTGAGGATGCCATAGGCAAACGGCTCCACGACGGTAAAAACTAAGATTCGTCCAACATTTTTCGCGGCTGTGTTCATTTATTCGTTTAATTGAACGTTTTTTAAACGGGATATGTGATGATGATGATGAGAGGAATGAGATGAATGCAGAGTTGGGAACGGTGATGATGACAACAATGTTCAAAATGTTCAGAGCTCCCCGTCTCTTGGAAATAGCGCTCATTCACCTCATTTCCCTGACATCATCACACCTTCCTCTTTGTGACACATTTTGACAACTGCTTGTCAAGATTGCTTTGCGGAACTTGAGAGTCAAAATGTTTACCTGTGGTATATATATAAATACGCCACAGTAGTAAAACAATAGAAAAAAACTGAGTAAAATTCCATTTGACCTTTTGCATTTCAGGTGATCCTTTGTTCCAAAGTGCATATTAACTTAAAACTTTTACGACTCCCCACTTGTCTAACTAGTTGCTACTCTGTGTCTTCTTCTTCTTATTACTATGACCCTAAATTTAAAAAAAGACAAAGAGTGAGTGAAAAAATGCTATTTTTTCTGTAACTTATTTTGCCTGTTCACATCATCATCATCATCATCGCAATTCACGTTGATCCGGTGTGTCTTTATGAAAATGTGCCTCCATCCATATAAATGACACTGTCACAAAAACAGAGTGAGGAACACAAAAAAATCTTAGGGAAAGTATAAGAATTGTGTATTTCTTGAGGAGTTGAGTACATAAAGTGAACGACTTGAGTACATAAATGAAAAAAAGAAGGGGTTAAAAGTATGGAAACTAAAGTGGGAGTAGAATTGATAGAAGAGAATATATTATAAAGAAGCAGAGTGGTATAGCGTGTAAACTCACGGTACACACATTAAGCGTCTTCTTCCTTCTTCTTCTTCTTCTTCTTTCTAAAAAAAATATAATAATAAAAAAATGCTTTTGTTAGTTACACTTAACTCTCCCAACTTGTTTCCCATTACACATTGTGTTGTGTACACATTGTATAAGTAATATAATAGAATATATAGAGGGAGCGAGCCTATTATATATATTTTTTTTATTTGTAGTAGTGGCAGTATTATTTCACAGCCAACTAACTCATTCTTCTTTTTACTTTTTTTCTCCACTTTTTTTTACTTACTTAATCCCTCGCTTGCCTTCCTGGTCATGACTTGGTAGGAAAAAACAAGGAAGTGAAGAGGAGAGAAGAGAAGATGAAGTAAAAAGAAACTGAAGAATAAGAGCCGAGATGAGTTCATATATGGGTAGTTAGCTACTACTTTTATATGTTAGTACGCACCAGGGAAAAGTTTCCATTGGCAACAAAAAGAGAAGCGGAGGAAAAAAGGAGTGGGACAAAAAAAAGGAACAAAAAATGTGAAAATGTTCCGGTGGCAGCAGCAGCAGCAGCAATTTTGGAGTAAGAGTGTATTATTATTAAGATACCCATATTTACTGCAAGGTTATTTTTTTAGACAGGAAGAAGAACAAGAATAAGAACAATACTACTACTACTACAAATACAAGTGGTGTAGTATTATTAGTGTGTGATGTGGTGGCTGCTGGATTGGATTGGTGTTTTGTATGATATGATGATGGGATGTGAGTGCTTATTCTTCTTCTTCAGCTCAGTGTGGTTTGGTTTGGATATGTTATTCTCTCCAAACAGTTTACTTGTTTGTTGTTGAAAAAGAAGAAGAAGCAGAAGAAGAAGAAGAAGAATACGGTGAATAGCACAGAGATAGTGGTTCAAAGGTAAGCTCTATGGCTTCTCTATTTTATTTTTGTTTTTTTTACTAGTGCCATAGTGGAATCAGTAGCAGCAGCAGTAGCATAAAAACTACAAAAAAAAGAGTGCGATGAGTTAAGGAGCACAAAAAATAAAATAAAGCAGAAAAAATAGCAGAGAAAGAAAATCTGGAGAAGATCAGTTTTAGTTTCTTTCCACTTTACTTTTCTTGCACAGTAGTGCCGTGATGATGATGATATAGTTGCTAAACATGCCCGTTGTTTCAAGTGGAATGATATACATACACACACCTACATATATACATACATAATAATATGTATATATATACCTACATACATATTTCCGAGTGTAAATACAACACCGAAATTGTAAGAATGGAAGAAGAGAAGACGAGGAGAAAATAAAAAAGTGAAAGAATCAAAATGATGAAACTAATGGGATATAACAGAACATTCCAGTTTTTGTTCTTGTTGTAGCATTATGTTTCCTGTTCTGGTTGTTGAATGTGTGTAGTAGAAGTAGTAGTTGTAGTAGTTGTAGTAGTAATAGCTCAAGTAATAGTTACACAAGTCATGAGGGAAAGAGAGAGAGAGAGAGAGAAAGAAAGAAAAATCCTGGTTACTTTTTTTCAAAGATTGCTTTCTTCTTCTTACCATCATGCTTTTTTTACTATGGATTCTTTTTTTTTTCAAGTAGAGTTCCAATAAAAAATACGAACGAGGAGGAGGATAAATAAGTGAGGGAAACACACATATATCGTAGTTTAGTAGTAAAAGTAACTAAAGGAGCAAGTAAAAATGCAAGCAACGTGATTCCACCCTAGCTACTTGGGATTCTTTAAGTTTTATTTTCACGAAAAACTTCCTTTTTTTAAGTTGGTTCGTTTCTTCTTCTTCGTCTACTTTTTTTTCCGTAGACTTCACATCAATTATTCGTCTAAATGACACTTTGCCCTATCATCTGTGAGTCACTCCTTCTCTCACTCTCTATTTTTTTCCTGCTTCTTCTTCAGCCCTTCATCAGTGCATAACAACAGGAACGCTTGTATGTAAAGATATATACATATATACGCAGCGCTTAGAGGTTTGAAACATTTTCCCCCTTGAAAATATAAAAAAAGTATTCATTTACAGTCATCATCATGATCATGGAACATATAAAAAACTGTAGAGTCAACTCGTTTAATTTTTTTTAGTTTAGTTTTTTTAGGAGAAAGTTAGCTAGCAGATCAACCACCCTAGAACCTAACATCACCATCTCTATACCACCACCACCGCCTTCTTCCTTTTCTCCTCCTCATTTTATTCACCTTAGGTTTTTCTAATGCGTGGCATGTGATATATATTAGATTAGACAACTGTAATGGATGCTCACAGAGGACGACGAAATAAGAAAATGCGATGCAATGATCTCAAATGATGATGATGGTGGTGGTAGTGGTGATGATGACGATGATACTATTACAAGTAACAAGACTACACAAGTTTTAATGGTGGCTGTGGTGGTGTTGTAATTGTTTGAGTTATTCTGAAAGAAGATAAACACAATTTGCAATTCCCAAATCTGTCGTCTGTCTGCAGTAGTAAAGTAGTTGTAATGTTAAATTTCCTTTCTTTATGGTTGAGTTTCGGCTACAAATGAAAATGCTTACGGTGGTGGTGGAAGTGGTGTAGTTTTTGTATGTATTCTGAGAATTGTTATGTTGAAATAAAGAAGGAAAAGAAAGAAAAGGTGATGATGATGATGATATTGACTGTTTTGTTAGTTGAGTCAAGGTTGACAATTTCTTGTGTGATGATGGTGATGGTGGTGGTGGGAGGGTGAAGGAATTGAGAAGAAGAAAAGTTGGAAACAAAAACTAATGTTTCACCATTTTTATGTATATTTACTTTCCACATAATTGCGTAGTAAACGACTAGCACTTATTTACTTTAGTGCCTCTCTCTCCGTGTTTTAAATTATTACATGCTTAAAACTATTTTCTTCTTCTTTTTTATCAATTTAACATTATTGTGCGCATTAAGAACGCTAAAATGGCCTCTTATACAAAAGTTAAAAATATATTAATTGTCAGGGTTGATTATGTCTAGGCACGCAATCAAACTTTTTAATATTATATGATTTTTTTAACATGTTGAGCATTTCATTTAAATGACATAATTGGATATAGATTAGAGAAAAAAAGGAAGGAATGCGTGTGAAATATTGTAATTGCTCGGGTTGTGCATGTGCGTGCAGGGTGCATAAAAATGCATCTTAATTTTTTCCACGCATTGTTTCACTTTTAAAAAGTACAAAAAATGCACTAATGACTATGGTGTAACAAAATGAATGAGAGATTACATACTCTTTTTTTTTCCTTATACTTCACTTCACATTGTATGCTCGACTTAACAAAAGTCTTTGAATTGAGCTGGAAACCAATTCCAAAAACAAAATCGGCAAAAATCCTGCAAACAAAAATAATCACACATCGTCTACTACTACTGCGTCTTATGTTTTTCCAGATTTGTTTTATACTTCTCCGCCTGAAAGAAAATACCATTTCAGAGGATTTGACGGACGTTCTCCACTTTATTTTTTATATATTTTGTATCGTGTCAAAAGGGAAACAGAAGAAAATAGAGGAAAGCAATAAAAAATAAAACAACAACAACAACAGCAGCAAAAAATAAATACAAAACATATTACAAGGGATTTGTGTGTTGACTAGAATCATTTTTTGTACAAAAAGGACAGAGTTTCTCATGCTCTCTCAAGTTTCTTTCTTTTTTTCAGTAGAAAAAAGAAGAAGAAATTCTCCTCGTGTCTTTTTCTTTGATTCTTTTGTTTTTTTTGCTACTGCTGCTGCTGAGCAAAACTTTGACTGTTGTTTTTTGAGTGGGGAAGTGTGTAGTGTGAATGTCGTGTCATTCGAGGATTTTCCTGTGAAGCGATAGGCTATATTTTTTTCTGTCTCATGATGATCCCGAAATTGTTGCACAAGCTAAGCCAAGTTACGTGTCGTTTAGAACGAAAGATTGACAAAGAAGAAGAATAAATGAGTAACAACTTAAAACTAAAACTAAAATACTACAAGATGGCTGGGATTTGAAGTTTTAACATTTTAACCTTGCTTCTTCTACATGTCGTTTGTTTTGTTGTTATTGCTGCTATATACGATATCAGCTATTATCATTATTATTACGACTACAATGCTTTTTAGTTAACCATTTTATTTTGTTATTTTCTAATTTGTTGGTGTGCTTTTGGTTGGTGATCTAGATTAATTACGTTTTGAGCTGGCAATATAGACTACGCAGCACACAAAAAGTAAAGTTGCTCATGAGAGTCAATATAATGTTTTTGTCGCTCACTTTCCAACTACTGTCATCATCATCTTATGGTATATAGATGTATAGCAGCAGTGTTTTCTGCTGAGCTAGTATACAGCAATGTTCAATGTGTATTGAGCAAAAGGATTTACTATCTGGAAATCAAAAGGGCTGAAGAAATAAGGCTCATCATTTGGATGCTGTGTCATCATCACACGAAATAAACCAAGAAAAGTGGATTAGTGAAGAAAATTGACTTTTTCCCATGAATCTTGCCAGAAAAATGTTCTTTGTTTTGCTTGAAGAAACGTTTTTTTGGGGAAAGAGGGGGGGAGAAAGAGAGAGAGAGAGAGTGGATGGATGGATGAGAATTACAACTTGATAAAAAACCATTAGTTTAATGCAACCATTGCAGCTATAAAATTATGAGTGGAATATTATGCAATGTTGAGGTTAACAAAATTTATGTACGCACAGGCATGCAAAGATAAATACAACTTTAATGGTTGTGCTAGGTGGTCTTGTAGTTTTCATATTTAAAGTATGAGAATTGAAAACCTAAACCTAACTACAGCGATTAGAGATTGAATGTAACTTTTAAGCTCACATCCTTATTTCGTTTCACGATATGGCCAAGTTTTTATGAGTATATATTTTTTTATAAATGTGAGGACAAAACTTCATATCATTTTGTTTAAAGAAAAAACAAAACAAATGAAGTATGTGATCAAAGGTTGAGGTTCAACTGATATAATTTTATGACATCATTCATGACGTACCATACTCTAGCTTCAATGTCATATTACGGTGGGCTGATGCTGATATTTACAGTTACATTTTAAAAGAACATTTAGTGATAATTAAAAAAATTAACATATGCATTAATAATGTTGAAATCTCAATAAGCTATAAATCTATACACAATTGTTTTAATTGCTGGAAACTTGACATTAGCACATGACACTCGGGGAAATTTATTTATATGGCCCAAGTTTATAAATTGCATAAACATTGCATCAAATCGATAATTGCACATAAAAAGGATGAAAGGAATCCATTACGGCAATCAGAAAAATGCTACATATGTTGAATATCAATTTTTATGCCTAGAAAACATGGTTTTTAGTATAGTACGTGTTCCCTTGATATTGATAGAAGAAGTCACAAGATTTTTTTACAGCACTGCATTATATGCTTGTGTGATGTAACATGTAACGAAATTCATATGGAAAATATGTTTAGAAAGCTAAAGTTTTTATGCATGCATCAAACGGTTTTAACTTCCAAATTTTTTTTTTGTCACATTAAAAAAAAACAATCTGTGTAGTAAAGAAGTAAGCTAGGACCAAATTCTCACATTCACAAGTTTAGCTAACGCAGCAAAGAAGCTGGAAAATTCGATAACGGCGTGCACGTAAGTAATAATAATTTAGTAATTGCATTTATAGAACCTCTCATTGCATATTTTAAGCCCCTCCATTTTCGCCCCAAGTTTCCTAGCGTCGCAATAAAGAGTCGCAGTGTATACATTTCCTGGTCACTCTAATAATTTGAAAGCTCAGCTCCGCCTAACAAAAATTCAAGTTAGTTTTATCTTATCATACAAGAAAAGGTATGCACATAAAAATATTTCTTGTTTTATTGTAATTTCGTGAAAACGATAATATTGTATCAATGAAATATGTGGATCTGTCAAGGAAATTGAGTGGGGGAGAAGCAAATAAAACTTTAATCATGTTAAATAAAAATTAATGTCATATTATGTACGTATAGTAAATGTATACCATATGTATTCATTATGTGTACAACGCAAATTGACTTTTTGTGACATGAACAAAAAGAAATATATACAAAAAACACACTGAAAAGAACCCTTTCATTGCTCCGTACTACTATAGACTTCCACCACTTATAGCACCAAATTTTTTATGTTGTCGACAAACCACACAAATGGCATGAGACTGCAACTAAAAAAACTACAACAAACATAATAACTCTTTTATCTTCTCCAGTCAACAGAGAGAGAGAGAGAGAGAGAGAGAGAGAGAGCGAGTAAGTAAAAAAGTAAAGTAATCAAAGTACACCACAATTCTCACACAATCACATCACAATCATTCCATTAAACTATACTCTGTAAACTGCCATGCACTGAACTGAACAACTGCATCATCAATATATCTCTCTCTATATGTGTACGTATATATCATTCCCACTTTATCATTCTCTATACCCAACTGTTTTATTATTAGTTTTAAAAAAATAAAAAAATAAAACGTCTACTTGCGTAACATCACGTCCAATACCAAAAAAATCTAAAACAACTTGATCACCCACCAACAAGGACAGAAGAGGAGGAAGACATGGACAAAGCAGCAACAACAACAACAACAACAAAATGATCCAACATCCTTCCTCCCCCACCACCTCCTCCTTCACACACCTCATCATCATCTACACAGCAACTAACTAAAAAATTTCAGCGATATAACAACTTTCACAATAAAAAAAATCCAAATATTAACACCAACTCTAGCTGTCTAAAGTCTGGAGCTAAGGCGATCATCATGTCATGTCATGTCATGTCACGCCACCACATACAAACGTATAACTAATTTACTACTTACAATTACAAAAGCAACACAAATACATATTATAAATGTAATATATATATATATAAACATATATATACAAAGAAAATAATAGTTTCTTTTTACTTTTATTGTAACAAAACAATAAAAAAGAGAGGAAAAGAACAAAAAAATTTTTTTTTGCTGCTGCATCGCTCGCGCGTAACATCTCACTTTCACATGTTCCCGTTTGTTTAAGCCTGTCAGTATTTATTTTATTAGTATTTTTTTTTGCGAAAAAAAACACTCTAAAAGAAATCAAATGAGGGATAGTTCTCTGTTTTTTTTGTGTGACTAACTAACTGATAGGGCAAAGAGTGAGCAAACACAATGCTAACAAAAGCCCATACAATGAACATAAAACTGATGATGGCAAGCATGAACAAGAGAGAGAGAGCGCGCAAAGCGAGTGACCTTTTCCTTGTGTTTTTGTGTGTGGATTGTGGATAAAGTGCACACAGTAAAAAAAACTCGTAAAAATGGTATTATAGTGTCCATGTCCAATTTTATGTGTGGAACGTGTCTGTGTCTTTCTCTCGCTTCTTCTTCTTCTTTTTATATCCTTGTGTGATGTGATGACTTTGCTACATCTCCATACTACAACAACATCGTCGTCATATAGAAACGGCACGGTTGATAATGATGATGGTGGTGGTGGTGGTAGTGGCGTCGTCGGCACGACAGTGTTGCTGACGACGCTGCCGTTTTTTTCTGCTCGTGTGCTGCTGCTGCGGCTGCCGCCGCCTGAGATTTTGAGACTTTTAGGAGTAGTAGTAGTACTGCTTATTATTATATTACTTATTTTACTATTTATTTTTCCTGTGTTCTTTTTTCTGCTTCTTTTTATCTTTTGGACACTCATTCATTCAATCACAAAAAAAATACAGTACAGCAAACCAACACAACATTAAGCATCTAAATCAGTCCGTCAAGTTCATTTTTTTCCCTCACATGGTCAATGGAGGAACCATGAACCTCAATGGAAACAGCTTACTCACAACTAACCAAAATTTCCACTGAATTTGATGTAACAGGGAAGAAAAAAACGCGTTGTATGTACGTAAAAGTCACAGTATGGGTGTGTGTGTGTTTGTGCATGCATTATTTCTTGTGTAGCGAACAATAAGTAAAGTGGTGGTGTCTGGCATCTCTGCACTAGTAGTAGTCTTGGCGTTGGTGGCGGTAAAGGGAGGAGAAGCGTGGAGTAATGAAAAACCGCTATAAAGTCATATAATATCAGTTTTCATCAGAAACAGAGGGAGAGACGGGAAGTACAGAGCCATCCGGATTAGTGGCTGTCTGTTATTACATGGATATGATTACTGCTGCTCAGTGTGGCATGCTGCTTTCACTACATTTTTATGTCCTGTGGAATGTGTGCGTACATAATAATACGTACAATGTATGGTGTCCACTGTCCACTTCCGCACACAAAAGCAACAACCAGAAACTGCAGTGGGGAAAGTGAAACTGGAATGGAGATGGACATGGATACGCCAGTTTCTTTCCTCATATTCATTCTCTTCTTCTTGTGAGTGTGCATGTGTGTGTGTGTCTGCTGTGCAGGTTGCTGTGATGTTGTTGATGATGATGATGGTGATGATGCTGTGATAATGATGACGATGATGAAAACCAGTTTAGTTTACTTGGTAAATTGCCATGCCGCCACCAACCACTACCATCAAAATCATCATGATGATTGCCTTGCTTTCCTTAGCAAATTCTCTCAGTATTTTTTTTAATAAATATGCTGCGTGTTTTAGTTGCGTTGGTGGTCTGTTGGTCTGCTTGTTGTTGTTGTTGTCATAGAGGCATAAAAAGATACACATATAAAGCATTCCTGGTTTGTTTCCGCTTTGCATCCTCAAAATATCGCTTCTGTTGCATTGCAATCCAAAAATGCAATTCACGACAACAACTCAACGTGAATATCTGTCTCGTCAAGCCAAACGATATACGATATTTTTTGTATTATTTCTATTCAACAGTGAGAAAAAGAGTCGTCATCATCAATATTATGAGAACGTTATTACAAGGCGTATACGTACCTACTTACACACACACACACAAAATTCTACCAACACCATTACTATCACTGCACTATACTAGCACCAAAAAATTCCATGGGACTTGCTGTATCAGCAAAATAGAAACAGTAAGAAAAAATGCATGTTTTTCCCCTGTTTGTCTATCTCTCTTGTGTGCTGCTGCTGAGATACAAAGAACAAGTGAACTGTTTTTTTTTTTGGGGTAGATCGGTACATGATGATAGTGAAGCCATAGGTTTCAGTTTTTTTTTCTCATTCATAATTTCATGGTCAAGTCTATATAGCTGCTACCTATGTAGGTATATATATAATCATGATCAGGATTGTGTAGGAGGGGGATAAGGTGTGCAATTTCCTGTTTCATATATGTAGTTAGGGTAAGGAAACCAGTAAAATAATAGTAGAAAGTCATCTTGTCGAGTGAACAGTCCTTTTTTTTCTTGTTCACCAAGCAAACAGTCAAGTTTGTTCCATTTATATTTTTGATAAGATGAAGTGATAAGGGCACACGATGAGAAGGGAAAATGGGTGGAAACATCATTATCATTATAGTGGAACAGGGTGATAACAGCAACACTACTGCCACCACCACCACAACCAACCGCCTCCCATATATATACCGACCAGCTCATGCATTCCACCATGCACTCTCTCAAGTCTGTGTCTTAAGTCTTATGAGCACACGCTCTAGGATAATTATACCATTACATGTTATTATTTCCTTTCTGCTTCACCTACCATTCCCATACTTTTCCCACCTTTCCTTTTCACCATATCGCTTTAAAACAAGACACAAAAATTGCCTCAAAATAAAAAAAATCTCAAAGCTGTACTACTACACAGCTAGAATTTGAAATATGTGTTATAGGTATGCTAGGTTAAGGGCATCCCTGGTGGGGTGAAAATTAAGTATTTCCATGCTATATATATACACACACACACAAACATACGCCAAGAAGAAAAAAATCCACCCGAGTTCCGCTTCTTCTTCTTCTTTTATTGGTTTCACTCAAGGGAGCCAATCTATGCTGCTGCACTATGATAATGATGATGGCATGTGAATTTTTTTTTCTGAGATCGTTTTTTCCCATACGTCCACAATATGTACTTATTATATGGCTACTATATAGTGCCAATGATGATGTTGATGATGACACTGCACTGTTTTTTTTTGACGTGATCGTCATCTCTATCGTCTTACTCATACAACCGTGACATGGCTATATACATAGCAGCAAAGAGAGAGAGAAAAAAAAAACCTTTTCAGTAAATGGTTTTCTCTTCTCCTCCTTCTCCTAATATGCTTTCCAGTTAACTTGCTCATAGAATAATAATAAAAACACAACTGTCCAGCTACCAAGCCAGCAACTCTCTTTCTTCAGTCCAGCTACTTTTTTTCGCTCTCTCTCTCTCTCTCTGTCTCTCGAACTCTCCCTTGAAGCATCTGTCGATCATCATCCGTCTATGCGGCGGCTGTTCTGGTAAATTGGTTAGCCTCGTCTCTGTCGTTTTTTATGCACAAAAAGGCAATGACTTCAGCTCTGCTGCTGGTGAAAGAACAAGTCTCAGTTGCTCTTCTCCTTCTTTTTTTTATCATCTGCCCATGTTGTCGTAAAAAAATATACTCTTATTTTTTTTACTATCTCTTTGCCAGTTTCCCCACCCAGCAATAATAAATGTACACGTTATAACCATTTTGTTGAGAAAGTATGGCTATGGTTACACCACCACCACCACCACACCACCGTTATAAAACACATGGCTTTGATGCTCATGTGGACGTTATGTACATAGGTAGGTGCATATATATATATTCATCCATCCAATCTACTCCTTACATTCGCTCCTGTCAACTTTTTTCTCTTTCTATCTCTCTTGGTCTCTTTTGACTTGTTTACTTCCTTTTTTCCCTTGATGTTCATCATCAGTTCCGCTATTTTGTTTTTTTCTCTCTCTCTCTCTCGTTTGATGATTTCATACTCAATGTCTTCTTATGATATTTTTTTTGCTAGTCTCTGGACTTTTTGCAAGATTTTTTTTTCTTCTTCTTCTTCTGCTTTGTACGTACTACTGTGTAATAAACATTATAAGGTGGTGGTGGTGGAATGTATGGTACATGGTTGGCATCGATGAATGGTATGGTTTGACTTGGTAAATGGAATATCCATTAAGATACAGAAAAAATGCTGTTTAGGTAGTAGTAGTAGTGGATCGGTTTTCGTTTGTTGTGTTGGTTTCATGTTCTTCTTAGGAGGAAGAGAAAAGAGATAGTCGTAAAAGATGAAAAGATATAAAAATGTCCCATCAAGTCCATTTATGGCCACACACAACACAACACAAGCAAGCCTACCACTCTGCCAAAGTGCATTTTCCAATAAAAAAATCTTCAACTTTAAGTATATGTATACATAAATACATGACCATGATAAAAAAATCCAAAGGTTTTTAGTTGGTAGAGTTATACAGTTTGCTTAAATCAATGAGAAGGACAAAATTGATTGAACTTTGTAATTATTGGTTGTGTACAAAATGTGTGTGGACTTTGGTGTATTAAAAAATATATACACAAAAACAGGTTTAATGGCCATATTTATAGATTTGATTTTAAAAAAATTGTTAGTTTGTAGAGGGAGGTGTCCTCACGCACTATTTGAGTCGACTGCCTCGTCCTCGCAACATTTATCGATCATGTCTTGGACGACAATTTTGACATCTTCATAAATATCTTTTGCATATAAGTCTTCCTTCATTTCGACATCCTCTTTTTCTTTGTCATCCAGTTCAAATCCTTCCAGTTGGAGCATGTGCTCCTGAACAAGTCGACCTTTTTCTGTAACAACTCTGCCTCCGGAGAAAATTGTAATGGTACTCTTTGAAATTGTTTTCTTTAACAATTTCCTGATTGCATCTTCCTTACCACTGTGTTTCTTGGCAGCAGCAACAGGAGATTGTGATGACCTGGGAATTACTGCGAACTCTTGAGGATGACTTGGGGGGCTCGCCGCTGTCCTCTTAGACTCTTGTTCCTTTATCTCAATCGCCTTTAACAGAAGCTTTAGCCCATGCATGATTTGATCCTAACTCCTCCTGATCACATGACAAGTATGGGGAAATCAAATTAGCAATAGTAATAATAATACAAGAACATTCTACTGTTTCCAAACAGCTCGATTTTGGATGTACTACTTCGGCTGCTCAAATAATCCATTGGCTGTTTAAAACCAACAGATTTTCTACATTATCAATTATTAATATCATCTACATTACAAATTTATGAATAATTTGATTACATATTTATACACTTCAAAATTAGCAATCAAATTAACAGTTAACATGATCCAAAAGTTTAAAAAAATCTTTACCCTTTCAAACTGTCACGATAAACTACAAATTGTATTGACGACACAATGTAGTCTTTTGCTGGGCCACAGCATCAGTTCTACGCAAAATCCCGTTGTTCTGTTCACTATAATTCCCAAAGTAGAAAAAACATTTATTTTATTAATAGATTGCCATTAATATTCAAAACAGGATTTCGTTGTATGGTGTAGTAATTAAAGGTAATAATTATTGTCACCTAATCTGTTCAGCAACACAAAAGTTAACACAACGTTAACTTTAAAGGACCCTCGTCACTATCACGCTTTTCCAATTTGCAACTTGGATATCAATCAAAGACGTTGATGACGATGTTGATGGTAATACTGGAGATTAGAGTAGCTAGCGCGGCAGGGCAGCATTGCAATGCCCGGTGCTTCTTTTTTTGTCTTTGTGTGTTTACGCAGAGGAATGGGCAGCAAGTTGCAAGACCAACACGAAGACCCTAACAAGTTTTTTTTTGAAGTTTTGAGTTCCGAATTCGCTTGGATTCGCTTTTGGTTCCCACGAACATTATGCAAGGTAGGTAGAGGAGCAGGTCTTAAAACAAAACAGTTAACAGGCGTACAAAAGTAATGAATTGATTGATTAAAGTTGTATATCATTTTAACTAATATAATATGTACACTATTACTCAACAACCTTTTCCTTTTTTTCTGTAATCATACTTAATTAAATGTTAAATATCATGCCATACCTCTTTATGTAGAATCCAATGTATCTTGTGGCACAAGTTTAATCAATTTAAACCTAGGTTTTATGTGGGTGTTGGCCAAGTAATCATTTTCTATTTTTGTTTAAAAAAAATAAAATAAAAATAATAATATTATTTTAAGTATTGCCAAATAAAGGTTAATTGTATTTTGGTAACAACTATTTCTATTCTATTGACTTGGGCAACACTAATAAAATCGTACATAATATTTCATGGTCATCATAAACGTGCAAATATACAAAAAAAAATTTCTTGTTCTGCAACCAAATCACAATAAATATTGAAACGTAACTAACAGAATTAAGACAGATTAGCCATGGTCCAATATATGACTGTTGTGCTAACCGCCTCAGTAGGCACTAGGCACGACTAGAAGCTTATAATAATTAGACCATTGTTTTTTGTTTATGATTTCATTTAAAATTGATACAATATGATTATGTTTACATTAAGTGTAAAAATTAAATGTCATCCTAATGATAAGGTTAAAACCGTTAAAAACTGAGCCAAACGTGTAAATGGTAGTAACAGTAGCACATTTGTATGTTATTTGTGTTGATCAAATTTGAGACCTTGTGTCTAATGACAGTTTTATTTCAATGACAAAAAACCAACAACACTGGATACTTGTAGAAGGTATTTCGCCTTTTTAGAGTAACCTATCGGTTCTAAAGAATATGGCTGACAATTAGTTTGTGAGTAGAATGCAGGAAGTATATTGAGTCATATAAGTAGAGGAAATGACGTTTGTCCTGGCCACTGAACAATTAACTATTAAAACCAGACGCAAGCAGATGAATGGACATGTATTTTATTTTTAAATGCTACAAATTGATAACTGTTCTAAGGCAAACAAATTTATATATAAAAAGAAATTAGTCGACGAGGATGGAATTGAAACTAGCGAGCTCAAAAGCACATTTCATTTGGCATCTTAGCCTCTTGTTCACCTTTTCATTCTTGTTCAAGTGCAAGACAATACCAATTGATACCTATGTGTATCTATTAAACACTCTATTAAATACAGCTCTACATTAATAGCTTAATTGTTCCATTGATGAAGAACNTCTATTAAACACTCTATTAAATACAGCTCTACATTAATAGCTTAATTGTTCCATTGATGAAGAACCACTAATTAAATCACGGTTGTAATACATGGCTATATGCTGTCGTCATTTGAATTCATATATGAAAATAAACAGCTTGACTTAATCACAAATGCAAATAACTTGATGCAAATGCACTTTGAAACTTTATAAGGATTGGAATACATGGAAAACGTGAGGACTTGAGGTAGGGTAATGCTGAAAATTATGATTTGTACGAAGTATTCAAATCAAAAAGTAGACAATGTAGGGTAAAGAATAATCAGTAAATTAATGTGGATGGTAACTGCAATATCGAATTGCGTTATGTAGGCAGTAAATGGCGATAATTAATGTCATTCTCATTCATGTTAACGCTTTGTCATTATTTTAAATCGCAAATGGTGTGCTAATTTTTTTTATACTATCGGTGATTAACTTGTAACTAACATTTCCATCTACGTTACAGTTATTTAAGCAAGCCTCCTTGGCGCAATCGCAATTATTTTTTAATATTTTTTTCATAATAAATCGTTTACATGAGATTAAGGAAAGAGCGCAACTAGAGAGTCGATAAATGGTTAGCAATCCTATTTTCAAATTCATGCACTCGAGAGAACAACTATTTCATAAATTCATAAATATCTTTAGCGGGAATAAAATGGGGGTCTATTATATACAATGGTGCAAGCCGATCATATATTTTTTATAGCATAGCAAACGTGCGAACCATAATATTTAAAATGTAATTAACTTCATATCATCGTTGATTATTAACCGTCACTTCTTCGGGTGTTACTAACAGCGCAGCGGGGACAATTTGAACAATTTGGTTTGTGTCTACATGACATACTACTACGTATAACTTTACAGGAAACATACATACCATGCGATTAAAAACGGGTACATTATCAACGCAATTTTGCATGTTAAAACTTTATACCATCATCATCGCATCACAAAAAACAGCGACAAAGTTAAAAATGATGGCGATGACCAAAACAGCTTAACAAGCTTGTTTTCTTTTTCTTATTCTTCTGGTGCTGGTGAGATGGACATTTTAAAGATGTTTATTATTTTTATTATTATTACCCATTCCACTCTAAAAAAAATCCTGCATGATGTTCATTATATCATTACGACTTAACTATGAATGCTGTTGTCTATAATGAAAGGCTTCATCTAAATTATCGCCTTCATCGTCGTTGTCTTCATCTTCTTCTTTTTTTCTTCATGTGACGTCTTAATACAAAGCATAAAATATGTTATTAAGCTTACTTTCTTTAAACAATAATCGCTTTCTTCTGCTTCTTCTTCTTTACTACCACAACCATTACAATTACAAGTTTTACAGCCGCCGCTGCCACCATCACACTGCATTGCATCACATCGTTAAAGGAATATACAATTTTTTTCCTTCTTCTTCTCTCTCTCTCTCTCTCTCTCTACTGAAACACATTAAAAATGGGAAAAACAAAAAAAGGCTATTAAACAAGAATCACGCCAAGAGTTTACAAACCATTTGGAAAATGGCTTTGCGATGTTGGTGGTTTTTTTCGGTGAGATGTTTCCTGGTACACAAAAAAATGCAATGTTGAATGTCTAATTTTTTTTGAGTAGAATACACATAAAATGTAACCCATATATATTATAATAGCCAGAAAAAGTAGTAGTGGTAGAAGTAACAAAGCTTGTTAATGTGTTTCTTAGCTCCTTTGTACACACTTTTTTATTACCGTTTAGCATTACGCATGCATGCATGCATAATAATAATAGTACATAGTACGAACATAGTTACCACATACATTATGCTCTGAAAGTATTCACTAAATGGCTTCATTTGAGCATCACTTACAAACACCATCAAGTCATCATCATATTATTATTATTATTATTTAAGTTTATGAAATTCCAAAGAAAATGTGGTGTAGTATGAGACATGTTCTTTTGAGATGAATTCATTTTATGACAACAACAAAAAAACCGGCGACTTTATATATTATTCCCATTATTTTGTGTTAAATTTGAGCGCAAAACTTTTATTTTTCAAAAATAATAATAAAATGTTTCCACACATACTTAACACAAGAATTGAATTATGTAAATGGAAGTTTATTTAATTTATTTAAAAAATTATCATTCTTATTATATTACACTATTCTTGTTTCTTTTCCAAGAATAACTTGTACTAATGAACATGCTTTGATAAATTAGCTAATAAACAAGACTAACCTATTTTCTTCGTTATTTTCTTCGTAGGAAACTTTTGAGTAGACGTATGAGTGTACAATAACGTGACACATGCCTCTTTATATTTACGACGAGATACAACCGTACTAAAGATACTATCATCTCTTGAACTTTTTTCGTAACTGAAAGTTTTCTGTGAATTATACATCTTTTACTGTGCGTAACATTATCATGTAGATTTTTTTTGTCGACAACTAATCTACTACAATCTACTACAAACAATTGCGCAGAATTTTCTCTAAATCTCTCATATTTTGAGAGTTGGAATAGAAAGGCTCTTTGTTTTCCCTGTGAATGCAACTCGTTATTTCTCCGCAGTCACCAGTCACATCATCCATCAAAAGATCTCTAATTTCCAAGAACGAAAGAAATAAAATCAAGTGAAATAAGTGGCTAATGAACAAAAGCAACCAACAACGTAATGGGAGAAGAAGAATAAGGAGATAATGATGGTGAAATGAATAAGTAAACTAATGGGTTACACAAACAACTACCTATGTTTATGGTTTTAATTTAAAAAAAAGGATCAGACCACACCACACCAAATCATCAAAAAGTCGTGAAAGAAGAAGTAAAATCCTTTTGAAAATCAAGAGCATAACAAAAACGTGATGATGATGATGATGATAAATACATCATGCTATTTATGCTTCCATGCCAGTGATAATGATAATGATGATGATGTCACACGAGCAAACAGAAATGTAGAATAGAAGCCAAAATGAAAATCTGGCGGTGGTTGATATGCTTATTAATTTTCACCAAGAAATTAAACTAAATCATAATTTTAGATGAATAACCAAAAAAAAAAGTTTCCATTTACGAAAATATCGCCAGACAGACTATATATCTGTAATAGATACATACTTATCATTACTTTTATTATTATCTTTATCACCAACATATTCAGTAATAAAACCAGAGCTGGCGTATAAGACTGGCAATAAATATTCCAAAAGCTGTGTGTGTTTATGTTATGTATTTTAATCCAAAAATGAATAGGGATACTAATTTCACAATATTTAACAAAAAATTCGTTTACCCACACAAAAAAAGATTATCTCATTTGCCTCTCTCTCTCTCTTCGCCCATGTGTGAATTTTGTGAATGCGTTTGTTACAGGAAAAATCTTTGGTTGTTAATATACAACCATTTAGCCATGCAGTTGGTTTTTTTCTCCGAAAAAGAAGAAGTAGAAGAAGAATCCTTTTCATTTTATGTATCATCCTCATCATCACATTTATGTAGTTTACGCTCAGATAATTTCATGGCAAAACATAAAATAAAAAGAGAAGATGGGAGACAATTTAATATTAAAAGATTAAATATCCTGCGTATTATGAGCTTGTCGTCGTATTAGTGGGTATTATGAATGGACCATTATTTTGCTGTGCTGATGATGCGCTGGTGTGTTTTTTCTTTGGAAAGATGACTTTCAGGTCTATTTTGCTATATTTTTATTCTTTGCCTTTTTCACAATTAGTTTTTATTAAGACATAATACTATTAGCATTCATTTTATGCATAAAATGCATTAATGCTCAGTGGTTGAGAGTTGAGAGAGAGGAAGAGAGAGATTTATAAAATGATTGCACATTCCCTTCATCACTTTGCCCCTCTCAGTCTGTTGGGAATACAATATATATTTTTTCCACTAAAATAATATCTCTCCGTTGTTGTACTTTTTGTGAGTACACAGGCATAATAAAATATCAAGAGAAGAAGGAGAGAGGAGGATGATGATGATGATCATCATCATCATGCTGTTGACGATGAGAACGGGAATATTTCGTTTTGGTTGGAGGGGAGATGATGAAGAAGAAAACGCTTGTCGCTCTTTTAGTAGTCAAATCGTAATATTTAGTTGGGTGAACTTAACTTGACGATGAAGAAAGAGAAAAAAAGATAAGCAAGCTCAGTAGGAATAAAGCACAGTGGTAAAGGAAAAAGGTTGAGGAGGAGAGAGGCGATGTGATGTAATAAATAAGCTAAGGGAAGAAGCTTGACTACTATTTACTACCACACAAGCAAGTTTATATTTTATATCCTGTTTTTCATTTCATTAACATTCATTTGGTTTCCTACTAAAATCCAAATGCCACTATGCGAGCATGCAGGCAAAAAAAGACGCATCCAACGTTTAATGTAATCCCTCCCTCCCTCTCTCTCCATCTGCTTTCATACTTATTATTATTTAGCCCGGCTCTTTGTTCTGTGTGATACTCTGTAAATGAAAATAGTTAAGTTAATGAACGAACCAAATCTAACTTGACTTTTAAGAGTAGTAGTAGGATATATATAAAACGGATGTCTAGAAGATGCAAAAACAAACTTGAATCTTGCTTTGTTCTTCTTGCTGTGCGTTTACTTGGTTGCTCGCATCTGACCCAGACAAACGAAAAACCTGAGATTTAAAAAAAATATATATACTACATAAAAATCGACTTGCAACAAATTTTTTGTACTTTGAGTGGAATATTTTACAGAAAGATGCTTGCTTGGTTGTGGCGGTGCGTGGTAAAGCTTAGTCTTTGAGTACGAATGACTGACTCAAATCACATGTGAGATGTAACCCATCATCATCATCATCTCCATCAACTCAACCAAAAGGAGAGCTAGGAAAAGAAAGGGACAGGATACTACAGAAAAATAAGAGAGAGATGAACAGCATGAGCCCCTAATGACTATTTTGTTTCGAAGCGTTTGTAACGAACTAATTAGAAGTGATGTTGTTGGATGCATTGCACTAACTTATTTAGTTTTGGTGGGGTGGCGGCGGCGGTGGTGATGGTTATGGTGGCATGGCAGCAGGAGCGGTTATATTTGTTAAGGATGGTTTTGGTGTTATAGGGTGTCTTCCAAATAAATACTCAAAATGCATTCACTCACTCCTTCAAATTATGCCTATTCTGTTGCTTTTTCCTCATGTAAACTTGACTAAATCATGATTTGAACCTTCAGCTTCAATAACACAGCTTCTTATTGTATTTTTTATTCCCCAAAAAAATGTACAGTGTACCAAAAGTTTGTAGTGTAATAATAATAATAATAATAATAATAGATGTATATACAAAAAATGTATGTATGTGTGTAATTGTGTAGTAATAGGCATGCATAGTTGCTCATTTCTCGAATTCCACATGTACCGTCAATCGTCATCTCATCACCATTATAATCACACGACATGCATGCTATTATCCTCTATCCTCATGGTTGGTTTACTTTTTTGATGCACTTTTTTTCTTTCTTCTTCTTTTTTCAGATATATCTGTCTTGGAAATTGCCTTTGTTACTGACATGCATATATGCCTCGTGCCTCGGTGTGTGTGTGCGTTCTGTATCTATTTACATACATCACACATTGAAAATCCCAAGAAAAAAATTTGTTGCATTCTAATCTATCTCCAGTTCCGGAATAATAATAATAATAATAGCAACAACATAACATTCGTTCTTCTTTTGTGATCTTTTGAACAAACTAGTGAGATATTTTTTTGTTTTTTTCCTCTTTTTTCTTACTGCTGTGTGTTGTGATGGATGTATTTACACTCAAATATTATACTACCAATAACACTTCTCTCTGTTGTTTGTGCTTTAGCATTTATTTTTTGACACCAGCAAAAGTCAAAGTCTAGAAGAAAACAAAAGTAAAGTTTGAGGGATGCGTGGGTACATACTTAAAACTTTTAAATGACAAAGTAGAAGAAAAAATCTAGAAAACAAAGTTTTTTTCGTTACTGTTGTTTGGTACTATTTTACTGGCTGGAAGGGAAACAAATGTAAGTTTTTTTGGGAAAGGAAAATACATACCAGATACTTAACCCTTTTCCTTTGTTCAACAACGGAACTTATTTTTTTAACTCTTTTTTCTCCTCTTTCTGTTTTCCCTACTCTATTTTGTATCTTTAAAAAACTATGATCAACAACACTACAAAAAATGCAATATGCATGCATATGTGTTTGTAGCATGCACCATGCAAACAGGCAGAGTGCACCACACCACACCACCACACCCATTCCCAAGCTTGCCATGTATTTTCTTTATGCAAAAACTTGTTATTTAGTTTCCACGTCTCCATGTCTCCTTCTTCATCATCAAGTGAAGTGAAGGGTAAGAAGAATGGATAAAGTTTCTCTCTCTCTCTCTCGTTCCATCTCAAAAACAGTAACAACAAAACAGAGAGCTTTACAAAACTACATGCTCACCTATGTATTATATCATACACACAATATCTATCTGTTGTGCCGCTATTATTATTACTACCTATGCAACATGAAATGCAACAGCCAAAATAAAGCATCTTATTCTTATTCTTCTTCTTCTTCTGAGCGTCGCATTATCCCTGTCATCAGTTACGCAAGACATGAACCAACTTTTTTTCTTCTTCTCTGCTCTCTCATCTTCTTCTCACCTTTTTTTTATATATTCCTATTTTCTCTTTTTTGGTAAGGTACTACCATTGCTCATGTTATTGCTCCATTGCTCATCTTTTACTTCGTAAAAAATTGCTGAAAATGTATACCTATATATATTTTTTATTTTCTCTTTTTTTCCCTTCTTTCCTTTCAAAGGTAAAGATGCATAGGTACATAAAATAGTAGTGCATTAGTAAGAGAGACAGAGTGAGAATGCATCGTGAAGTTTATATGCATGCACACATACGCACCATGTTTTTTTATGAGCTGAGTTGAAACAATTGTGCAAAACACTGTTCACGCTTCCTGTCGTCATCCTACTTTTTTGTTTCTTTCTCTTACGGATTACTTGCACTATATAATATACTAGTGCAGTAATGTACTTTCCAGGTAAAATCATCAAGTCAATGTTGTCACAAAACTTGTGTGTTGCTGCTGCTGTATTTTAAAAGGGAAAAGGTGTTAGGTAGGTATATGTGTATGCGTGTTGTATATACAAACTCATTCCTGCGTAAATAAGTAAGCTTTCCTTTCTCTCTTCAAGATACCACATTGCAAACAGGATGTTGATCCTTCACACACACACATTCTACTCTTTTGCACGCACGCACATATACAAACACACACTAAATTCTTGTGTTATCCAATCTACACAACCATATCCCATCCCCATTCAGTCAGAATATAATAATACTTTAATGATATGATGATGATGATAACATTGTAACTATACGCATGGCAATATTTTTATTCAAATTTTATCAATTTTACTTTGGTCAATGTTATGGTCCAATGTAATTTTTATTTACTGTCAGACAAGTACGGCTGATAAGGTATCGGGATAAAAATAATAATGCGTAGTAGTTGCACATATAAATAATAATTAAGCAGCAGCGTTACCAAATAGGAGTGTATATAGTATCTAGATGATAGATTATATATTTACATGTATGACATGTAATAGCATGCGCTATATATTGTTATAAAATAAATATGCAACTGATATATTGAACGTCAAAAAACATAAATAAATTTTATGCACGCAAATGCGCTCCAATAATTTTTTTTTTCAGAGATG
>JAHZNC010006142.1:0-53686 GCA_027744095.1 Zhuqinia jingwanae
TGAAATGTACTACTGTACTCATGATTTGAACCTCGAACAAGAAGCAAAACTCGAATATGAGTCATGTTCTTGACAAAAAAAAATCTAATTCTAAAATCAAATCTAACTTTTTTTCATAATCCTAATCCCTGTCAAACAGAAAGAAATGAACATTGCATATTTGAGTTGTCTGTTGGATTCGGCTACTGCGGGTTTGTAATAGGAATATTATTTGTTCAAAGCTTCCGTATGTTTGCCCGATTTCTCGACATCCACTAATACTATACTACATCCTTCTCCATTCATCCAACCGGTGAAGGTAAACTTATGTGTGGTGGATGATGATCATTATGTAGCTCGTTCTACACGAAATAAGACATGTGTACAAATGATGTTGAAGAGAAGAATGAACACTCAAATAAAAAGGCAAACAAATTTTGCTTCTTCTTCCTCTCTCCTCTTTTGTTCACGTGACTGATTGATGATGAATAAGGAAACAATATTTTTGTTTGTTTCTTGCTGCCTTTTTCTCTTTCTCTCTATATGAAAACTGGTTAGAGTCAAGTAGTGGAAGGGGGAAATATATAACTTGTTAGCAAGCAGTTAGTTTTATTTTTATGAAGAACATCTTGTTCCAGTAACTCTTCTACTTATTATAGAGTTACACGGTATAATATACACACACAAACAGTAGCTGTTATTTCCCGTGTCTTTTGAGTTATTACATTTCTCTGGGTTGGTGAGAGGTAAAGCAGTCGAAATGCTCTACACATCGCCGGAAGGAAACAAGAGCAGCAGCAAGTAAAGCCATAAGAAGAGAGCAAGGTAAAAAGAATTATCCCGAATAGAGGAACTCGTTGAGTCAGCCGTAAAAAAGTGTGGAAGAATGAGAAGATGGGAACGAGAAGCAAAAAAGTAGCAAAGTGTGTTTGTGTGTGAGAGAGAGAGAGAGAGAGGATGAAATGAAGAGTGTATATATCAAACCAAAACAACGTGAATGAGAAAAGTCCCAAAAGAAAAAGTTTCTTTTTTTTATAGAATTTTTTGTTCTGTTCTGAGCTGAAAAAAGAAAAAAAGTAGGTAGCTAGGTTGTATTTTTTTTGAAGAGAAACAAGCAGAAGAAAATAAAGTTGCTGTCTTCTCCTTTCAGCGGCAAGCAACGACCCAACAAACAAATGGAGAAGTCGCTGACATCTCATTTTTCTTTGTCTTGCCCAACTCTCCTGCTAATTCTCACACTCTTTTCCTTCGCTGCTGCCGTTGCTGATCCGATTTTGCCTTGGTGTGGTATATAAGAAACCTTGATCTGGCGGTAGGGTAGCAAATGAAAAATATCATATGCCGCAAAAAAATAACAAGTATCATATAATAATATATAATTCCTGGATGAATGTAATACATGTATTTTATGTATATTTTAAAGAAAAAAACAAGCAAAGATTTGTTTCGGTAATACATATTATTGTTATTTATAATGGTGGATTTATTACTGAAAAGTAATTGCTGTCCTCTTAGAATAGAATACTGACTTGATTTGATTTGTTCATCATCATCATCATCCGATCAGTACATATTATACATACTTGCATACTTAACTTTTTGCTTATTGTACATTATATTACATTTCATGTGGTAACGAAGGTATGTGTGGTAGGCATATTATTAATTTATATTTTATACATGTATATGTATAGTATATATGTATTTATGTATAAGTTATTACTGTAAGTAGTACATTATACATATACATATTTAAAATATCACAGAGAATAATAAAACGATTATTCTAAAGTTGCTGCTGCTGATTTTTTTTGTGGGTGGTAGTGGTGATGGTGAGTGGTGATGGGGTGTATATTATTTTTTTAGTGGGGTGGCTGGGAGAGTGATGATGATAGTAGGAGGATAAGATCCGCTGTTGCTGACTGTGTGACTTGGTGAGCTGACTTATAGTAGTAAATGTAATGATGATGATGATGATGTTCGTAAAGTGGGACAATTTATTGTGTGCGCACCGTGAAGCCAAGCCAGGTCATCATTTTCTTTTGCTGCTGCGGTAGAGTACTTACTTTTTATATAATACAAGGCTACTATATAGTTTTGTGTGTATCAATAATAATATATATACATACACACACACTTTATCCAAGTCTTTGCAATAATGGGCAATGGGGGACGACCTCTGGGAGTTGAGCAGAAGTGATGGTGCTAGTAACCATGCTTTGGATCATTGCGATAAAGAAAGAGAGAAGAACTGTCAATGGTGTAGTTTGGATAAGGTAAGTACTACCATCTGCAATGCACAATTAAGTTTGAAAGTGTAAGTCAGCACAAGTTTTTTTTTTTACATTTGCAAATTTGGCACTGATAATAAAAATGTGTCAGTGTTACCATTATTCGCCATTGATGATGATGATGATGATGAACTTTGATTCAACGTTTGAAGCTGATTAGGTAGTCCATATTTGGTTTGACTTCTGGGGGGAGTATACCATTATTCGCCATTGATGATGATGATGATGATGATGAACTTTGATTCAACGTTTGAAGCTGATTAGGTAGTCCATATTTGGTTTGACTTCTGGGGGGAGTTGATGTGGAGTAGGGGTTAAACATGGGCGCTCTTGGTTGAATTTGAATGGAGGAAGTCTCATTGTACACGTCATACAGCTCGCCTGTACACTTGATCGTCATTGGGGTGTAGCTCTGGTGAATGATAAAACTGAGTGTGGACACGGATGAGGTGAGCAGGTTGGCCTTGTCACCAGTTCCGTTCTTTATATCCCCATCATTTTCCTTATTTTTCAACCCTCCCGCACTGGTTTCACTGTTGCTTGTTGATGTTGCTATTGTTGTGGTAGAGGTGATAGTGGTGGAATATGGGGTGGTATTGTATCCACCTCGCCCTTTTCCACCTTTTTGTCTGGGTCTCTGCTCTTTATTCTGGTGGTGCGTTTGCTCATCCGTTGCTGCTACAATTTTCGTCATCACGGATAGATTTACCTGTCCATTCGCAGCCATCCAGTCATCCATCCGTAAAAAAAAACAAGAAAATAAAAATTATTAGCCTATTTCCCATTCCACGTCAAGTCATCCATCCTATATTTTATTAAAACCAATCAGTCTGATGAAAAATATGCTCAGGGCCCGAGAACGGAGCAGAAAAATTTATACATAAAAAGAATAAATGGATGATGTATCCCTCCGCGTTTGCCTACTCTTCATCTGGTTCATCATGTTTACTTAATACCATAATATACACAATATATACAAAATATATACCTATATACATATCCCCAACAACACATCACACAGATTACATGTTAGATTGGGCATAGGGAATTGCTTGTTTTATTATGTTGACTGAAAAATAAGACGGAGCAATGGGGCGTGCTGAAAGCAGAGTCATGTTCCAAAAGTAAGAAAAAAAGAAGAAGCATCAGGAATGAGAAAAACAGAGAGAGAGAGAGAAAGTTACAAAGATTTTTTTTTGTTTGTTGTGATGATGTTGCGTTTGTGCCTTTATATATACATAATGTATGTATGTCGGTGGGTCGAGTTTCAATTGAATCCATTGGGAAATTGTTCCATATTTCATCATCACTCTTTTCTTTATTTTTCTTCTCAGTTTCCTACTCCTCCTCCTCATCTTTATGCTCCCTTTCTTCTTCTATGTCTTGTAAACGCTGATATACATTTTATATTGCAACTTTTTTGTGTGATGTTTTAGTTTTCCATTTTAGAGTGATAATGGTAGTAGCAGTGGTGGAGTCTAAGAGAAATGAAAAATCATAATCCACGACCGACCGACAAGAAGAAGATGGTGAATATGGTGTAATGCTTTGCGCTTTATTTATTTCTTTTGTCCTTTTATTCTTTATTTCTTGTTTGTGTATTCGGATCGCAGTGGTTGGTAAACCCATAATATCGCAATGGAATCACTTTCCCTCTTATAGCTTAAATCCGAAATAAAAAAGGGTAGAACATACATATGGTATAGTGTGGAAAGATGGATACTTGGTTTTTAGTTTGTTTGTGTGTTTGAGAAGAGAAATTGGAATAAAAAACAATCGAATTGGATGAAACGAGAAAATTCAATACATTTCTTTTTGTTTTGCAAAAGGAGAGGAGAGGAAAAAACGACAACGGAGAAAATAAATAAAGAATAAAGCTGTAGGAGAGAGAGAGAGAGAGAGAGAGAGAGAGAGAGAGAGAATGAAGACGGGGAAAGAGGACATTGGGCCAAGACTGGAATAATAATCACATGGATAGCACTTTTGGCGGTTTATGCTGCTGTGATGATGATGCTACCCGGTATATATATTTAATGTTTTGTGTATATTGAAAACTGCTTCCGGCGGCGGTGGTGTGGCATCATACTAGTAGCAGCAGCAGCAGCCGCAAATGTATACACATATTTCACATATTTTTCTCTCCGCTGCTGCTGGAATGTTTTTGTCCATCTCTGTATTATGTAGTAATAACTGGTAATGTAACTGCGTAGAGGATTTGGGTTTTCTCGTTTTCAAATGAGAACGATGGGTAAAGGGTTTGGAGGATGAAGGAGGAGATGACTATGAGATAAATTGGTACCTATACATACTTAGTTACGGATTTTGGAACATTTACATAGGTGGTAGGCATATTATGTAGCAATATTGTTTTGTGTGTTCATAGGAATTGGTGGGAGTGTTTGGGAATGGGAGCCAAGAAAAGATAATTATTGAATATTATGCGTTGAGAAGGTATTATAACGCAGAACGAATAAAACAAAAAAAACAATAAGATTTTTCGTGTGGTTTTGGCTCTGTACATTATTTTGGATTTGAAACGTTCTTTTTTATTACCTTATGTCCATTTATCCACCAAGTTAAATTTAAAGGTGGATACGATTTATCAACGGAACAGTTGGCGATTCCTTGCTCATTAGGCTGGTAGCTCATCTTGTCCAAATAGAGTTTCGGGCTGTTGTAGTCAATCACTAAAAATGTTTTTAAGAAAATATATAAAATAAATTGTTGCTTTATTATCATGCGCTTGTGCATACATTGTTATCCAGTCTGGTTGATTTGCATAAATTCACATCAACTCACTTATAACTTCAATATCCTTTGCATTCTCCAGCGTCTGAAATGTTCCCTCTGCACTGATGACACATTTGAAACGCCCATTCGTTTCAAACGAGAGGTTTCTCAGGAATACACTGTGCTCGTCCGACTTGTTCACCTGTGTACCCATAAAAAAAGACAAGAAAAACGACTTAAGTTTATTCATCCCATTTGTTTATTTATTTTACTGAAACTGAGCAGCCAAAGAAGTATATACACACATATATGCATGACGTTGTTGTGTTTGTTGAATTGAGCACACAAAAATACACACTATCTGTATACATAATATTATATATATAACCGCTCATCCGTAAATATTAGATTTGCAGCTACATTAGCCAATTTCATTCTCTGAGCATCTTTTTCTTCTTCTCTCCAAAAAGTCAACTCATGCAAGCAGACAAGAATCCCTTTTCATCGTCTTGTGTTGTTCACTGTAAACTATGTACTAATATTGTAAGGTACACCATAGTAAATAGGTATAATAGGTATGCAAACCCCTTTTCACTCCTTTCATCCAGTCACCAGTGTAATAAGTACAAAAAATATGTAATATTATTTTGCAAAAAGTAAATTTGGAGAAAGTTCGTGATGCACAGTGGAAAAAGAGACTTTGTTCAAAGAGATTTCAAAATGTAAGGGGGGAGATTTGGGCTTGTTGTCCACTCAACCTTCCCATTTCCCACGAGACTAATCTGTATATATTTTTAGCTTACTTAACTGATAACGACTTTTTATTGGGCGACTACGAAAGGATAAGACGTTTGCTCTTTTTCTGCCTTTGCTCAATGCAAATAACAAGCAACAAGAACAACAACTGCAAGTTCACACGTATGGACAAAAGTATTTTAGAAGGTAATATGTATATTGTGCAAGTGTACAACTCAACATGTAAGTGTATATTAAAAATTATACATATTTGCAATGTACATACAATCCATTTTTAAACGAATAAAAAGATGTGAGTGTATATGTTGTTGATCGTGATGATGACTGAATATAAGAAAAAAAAGGTGAGCAATAATTCACGTCTTGTTTCTCTCTCTCTCTCTCTCTCTCTCTCTCTCTCTCTCTGAACAAGGCAGTAATAGACGCGTTGTTGGGTGGTGTGTGTAACGAGAAAAACAGCAATCCAAGTTTACGCAGAATGAGGCGGAAAGTTGGGAAAACGTGAGAATAAGATGCTGTACCTCTTTTCTCCCCTCTTACTCTCTAGCTGCTATATTATAATATACGAATGTCTTCAGCATACATGGATCATTCCTCATTACTTTCATCACTTGATGCATGCATAATCTGGCCATATGGACCCTAATTGAATCCTATCCACTTTCTATCCAACCATAGAACTACTCAACCAGCAGCAATCTCTCCTCCACTTCAATCCTTACTCAACCCATAGCCCATACTGCTACCCAGCTTGATCGTTAAGGGACTGTCTAGACTACAGCCAAATAAGTATATTATAGTGTTCTAAAGGATTATATTCACAAGGGATGAATGCTATATCACTTTTTTACCTCTTTTACTCACTGTAACGTAACAAATGAACGTTCCCCTGAGCCAAGTCGAGTGAGCAAAAAAAAAACAACCCATCCTGCTACCCAGCTTGATCGTTAAGGGACTGTCTAGACTACAGCCAAATAAGTATATTATAGTGTTCTAAAGGATTATATTCACAAGGGATGCATGCTATATCACTTTTTTTTACCTCTTTTACTCACTGTAACGTAACAAATGAACGTTCCCCTGAGCCAAGTCGAGTGAGCGAAAAAAAAACGAGTATATAAGAGTCAAGTGAAATGTTCCCTTTAAAAATGCATATTACCAAATTGTGTAATGTAACCTATATACAAGTTGGCTCTTGTATTTTTTTTGTATTCCAGCGCATAAATAGGAGAAAAATTATAGCTGTTTGCATTTTTTCTCAATATATCTCATTTTCAAAGCTTTTCTAGTGTTCAAAGTAAAGCAAAGCTTGATGATCATGATATGTGTATTTTTATAGTACATGATGACTTTATATATGATTTCCCCTAACTTTCTCCTTTAGCTACTCTAAGAGCATCAAAGCAACTTTTTTTACAGTCAAGCAAAGAATTTATTCGGGAATAGTGAAAGAGGAAAAAAGGGGACATAATTATATGCGTCTTGTTGACAGATTTGATGATAATGACAGTCACAATAATATACCATCATCGTCATCTCTCTAATAGTACTACAAAGATAATATGGAGAAAGGGGAAAGTCGGAGGAACATAAGTAGGAAAAAAAAGTATATCAAAGATTTTTATTTATTTTATCTTTTGAGTAAAGCAAAGGAAGCATGATATTATTACGATGATGCGATGTGATACTGTTGATGTGCAAGTTGATGATAGAGTGATTAAAAACTTTTTTGATGGTTGCACAGAAGAAGAAAAAATATATTGTAGCGAAAAATAAGCATTAATTCTCTCTCTCTCTCTTTCTCTCTCCAGCAGTCAATCTGGGAATGTTTCGTCTTTGTTGAGTGGTTTCGTGTGTGTGTGTGTAGTAGGCATATTATATGCAATGCATTTGCAATGATTAGTACCATCATTAACTAGAATTTACGGTAAGTACTATACTATAACAAATATACATAGAAATAAAATGACACACAAAGCGACTTATTTCACAAAGCAGGAATATAATGTATGTATATCTACATATTATCTAGCTTTCTTTCATTTAACTTGGTTCTTCTCTGGAGAATTTTGTTTTCTGACTGGAAGTGGGAGGAATCCGTGGTGAAGGGATGATGATGATGATGATGTTGTTGATGGAAAGAATGGAGAAGTATATAAGAGTCTTCTTTTTTGGTTTTGGTGGAATGCTTTTGCTGTGATACTCTTTATTTTCCTTGCTTCCCAATGTATTTTTTTATCATCATCATCATCATCATCAAAGTAGCGGCACAGCTACTAGTGAAGAAGAGGCAGAAGCAGAAGCGGAAATAGATAAAACCATATTTCTGTCAGTGCCAACAGCCACATCTTCATAGTCATCATCATCATCATCACCAGTTTCATCGTAGGAGTCGTTTTCATATCATCATCCTCATCTTTAACCGTACATTATATTATACACACTGGAGAAACACTACTGCTACTGCTGTGCTGTGCGTAGAAAAGGGGAAAAGGAAGTGGGATGGTTTTGGATATAAGGATGAGAGGACGATGAAGTTGAGCTTTCAGAAGTTAAGTCTGAAAAAAGGCAACTTTTTTTGCACCAAGAAAAAAGGGGAAAAGAGAGAGAGAGTAAGAAAAGAATAAGATAAGCCGCTACTGTGACTGCGTGTTCTTTTTTTTGGTGTGGTTTTTTGGCGAGAGAAAATAAAAATAAAAAGATTTTTGTTTTTGGCGGTGAGAGTTTGGAACCTTTTCATATTTTTCTACTCTACACAATATTCTTGCAAAATTTCTGCTGCTTTCACCCACTTTTTGAAGAGTACTGAATAAAGAGCAAAATGCACAAAGATGAATAAGAAAAGCTGCTTATATAGGTAATTAATTATTACAATGTAACCATAAAAGGAACGACGATGATGATATGATAGTCGTAAAGTAAAATATGCTCCACTTTTCCAACTTTTTTGGAAACATTTTCGAATGCATGCTTAAATGCTTTTTGGACAGAAAAAGTAGGTAATATGAAATGAATCTTTATGAGATGCAATATTGCCACATTAATTTAACTACTTTAGTTAGTTTATTTGGATTCGTGATTGAAGGTAGTTAGTAATGCTATTACACAAGGGGTATAATAATGAATCACACAGCAGGCCATTGAAAATAATATTGCTTTAATTTTACTTTGGCTGACTCAGTATTGCATATATATAACTACCAACCAACACCACAAGTATTTTCCACCGATCCTTTACAGATGCTATTTTCATGCAGCCATGGATAGTATTCATGTGACTGTGACCGTTGTGCCGCCATATGTGCGACTGTTGAGCGTGGGATTTGATGAGGTAATAAAGAAAATCCTAATTACCCTGCTATTCATTCCTTCTTTAAAAAAAAAAGAACAAAAAGGAAATGTAATACACAAAGTGTATATAGAGAAGGCTACAGATTGTATAAATGTAGTAGTGACCTTGCTCATTAGATTTTGTAAAAGACGATTCATTTATTTATTTTGTTCATTTCATGAACAACTTCATGTACATTTTAATGACATCAAAATGTAGTCCACCAGGGACACACACAAGTAATCCCAAAAAATATCACCTATGGTCTTTAATGGGTTCTTGGGACAATATGCATGTATACTTTTTTTATCTTGTCGCATCTCTCTCCACGTTTTGTATCAACAACATGCTACGCTGCTGCTTTCACTGCAGATGTGAGAAATGTTAGTGAGTGTCCTACCATTCTAACAAAGATCTAAAAGCAGTAGAGAATGTTTATAGATGGAAATGGGGCAACTTATTGTATTATTTTGTGTGTTGTGTACTTAGGTATGTACATATGCTGGTGTAAATTGTATGATGACGGCATATAGGTATGTGTCTCTGTGTGTGTTTCCCGCTGTGAATTCCATTAAGAAAACTTTGCCAGTTTCATTTGCTTTTACTTGAAAACTCCACACCTCATCTTATTATTTGCTTTTCATTATTATTATTACTACTACTACTTCCTCCCTATTCACTCATTCATTCATACTGTTGCCTATTCTATATTAATGTCCCTATACTTTTCACTATATAATGCTCCTCGTGTGAAGGAGTAACTTTACAAATTTAATTTGTCATTACAGTAATTTTCGTGAGTGTGTGCGTGTTTGTGCGTCTGGGAGAAAAGGTGTATAAATGGGAAATGTGGTGGTGCACGACACAACACAATACATGCTAACAGCAAAAGCAAATTGTTGAGAATTGAATAGCTCATGTGTACTTAAGGGAGCGTTCATATGCTAATAGCAGGAATGATTCAAGAGTGCTAAGCTTTATTTGATTCATTTTGTGAGGAGACCGGCGACGAGCGCCCGTTCTGGTGTTGACAAAGTGGAATAATAAAGTGTGTGATGTGATGTGGTTTTTCTTTGCAGAGTAAATGTTGTTTTTCGTGTGTGTTTTGTGTATTTGTGTGTCGTCGGCTTGTTCCCGAAGAGATTAGTCCATCTGTATATCAAGCTGGAAGAGATTTGAACAGGCAGTGCTTTCTCTGTCGTAACTCTAAACATAATCTAGGTTTGTATATATAATGTGTGCATTTGGTAGTGGTCTGGTCTGGTGACAATTGACGACGTGACGTGACACAAAAAAGGAATCAAAATCAGTACCACTACCACCACCACAACAACAACTAGTTGTTGTTCTATGCTTGTGCTACTACTATATATGTCGTGCATATTCTACAACAACAAGCGGGGAATTAAGGTATAACAACCATTTTCCTCGTTGACAATGACAAAGATTACATTTAGGAGATTTCGGCTGCTGGCTTGGCTCTTTTTTCCCTCCATCCATACTCCACTCCCTACTCCACACACACACACATAACACATTTACAACTTGAAAAGAATGAAAACCAAACCACAGCTACCATACCATATGGCGACAAAATGGAATAAAATCTTACAGGACGAGGAGAAAAGAAAACATGAATGCACATAGGGCACAAATAACAAAATATAAAATCTTGACTGCTTGTCTCCTATTTCTTCGTCTTGGAGTCTTGAATGTATTTGTCCTTTCAACAGCTTCTTTGTCGTGTGTGTATGTGTGGGTGGCCTACATTTAAAGTTTTATATGTATTTGCGACAAACCAAAGTAGAAGAAGAGGAAAACATTCTCCAGTATCAACAATAACAACAACACAATTTTATTCAATCCTCGTGTTTTTGAATCGAAGAGAGAGAGAGAGAGAGAGAGAGAGAAGTGGAAAGGGATTTTCTTCAAGGAGCAAAATAAAAAGACTTATATTTTGTCTAGTTTTCAAAATCGGAAAAGTGGAAGAAAAAGATCTTTCTCTCTTACCCTCTGTTGTTGTTGTTGTTACTTTATACTACTTTGTTATCGTTTGTACTCCTACTACAAGACTACAACAACAATAATAATACTAGTAGCTACACGGTAATATAGAAAGTCACTTTTCCTTACATCGACCACCACGCCATTTATGGGAAAGGCTTGCTTTGGAGGCGCCTCTTTCGGAAGAAACCGATAAAACTCCTCAGACCCCCGGTACCATTTCACCGCGTACAGGGAATCTGCTTCCAAGTCGTAGTTGCAGCGAAGCTTAAGATCCTCTCCGCGACGGGCGTATCGAGGACCGTCCAACTGTACATCTTTTACTCCGTCTGAACCTGAAATAAAAAGAAACGGAAATTATTAAAAAGCTATTTGCTAAATTTTTGTGGTGGATTAAAAGTAATTAAAATCTTAAGCAAAAATACTAGCGCTGGTATTGCACTTGAGACTTTTGTTTTGTTTGTGTTTTTTATGATACAAGGGTGGTCTGCTATGGTGTGTGGATAGTCAGGTTACGCTACATGCCTTGCCACTTGCCAAGAATCTGTCAACCAATTCACTTTTCACTTGATATACTATGCTCACACTTGCGGAACCACAAGAGATACAGTATACTACTACTACACGAGCTACACTGAGTGAGTTGACTTGACTTCCGTTCTCACTCAGTAAAAGATAGTCGAACCAAAAAATACCGGTTTATTTTTATTTTATTTTTTGCTTCAGTTTCATATATTTTACCATACAGAAGGAAAGCATATTTTATGGAAGATTCCAGATTCCGTAAAAAAACATTGTGTCTGTTGTGTCATTTGGGTACCTACGCCGAAATATCATTTTGTGGATTGCTTTTAACTCAACTTATCCAATTCTAAAAGCGAGAAAAAAAATCCGATTTTTTTTCGCTTTGAAGAAACTCTTGTCAAATTTTTTAGATGTTTGACCATGCATGTCCGCTCCCGTTCTCTAAGAATGCTTTTTATAAAAGTGAAAATGGACTATTGAAGTTAAGTTGATGTAAAGCCGATTTCCTTCATGGCTTTCTTATCCTTTCTTACTTACTGGTTGCCTGAAAAAAAAGAAATCTCAGAGAGTTAAGTGATGTGGTGCATCCCTCCATGCTTTACTTTTATCGGCTTGGATCCACACCACCACAACCACAGATACATACATACAGACCACTTCATAATAATCTGCTTCAATGTCATCCAGTCACGTTTCTCACTCCTGAAAATAGCAAATTCGCTTACCCATCAGCACATTTTATGAGGAATTGATAGTGCTGTGAGGTGGATGTTTTATATGAAAGATGTATACATCTACTACACAGTACAGTAAACGTACCTACTTTATTTCCTACTTGCATGAGTGCGTTTTGTTTGGTTGTTACTGTTGCTGCTGTTGTGGTGGGTGATTTTGCTATGCCTCAAGGTGAAACCAAAAAGCTCGAGATGAGAAGGACAAGCCTATATGGCGCACACACAATGAAAAAGGGGTGCTTTTTCTTAAGAGTAGTAGTGGCAGTATCCCTTTAATAATGCAATCCCTCGATGCAATCTCCGCAAGCGATTTTCAAAGAAAAAAAACCAAGAAAAAAATGCACATGAGAGACATCCAGATCAACACACACACACACACACACAGAAAACGAAAGAAGGACACAAAGAAGAACAAGAAGTAAAAGCAAAGCAGAATAGGACAACAGGCTTTTGATATATGGCATCTCTTTCAAACATGTGTAGTATGTAGTTTATTCAGGGATACACGCGCTATTTACTACGTATACATATATATACATGGTTTTTAGCAGTTGTTGCTGCTACTATGATGATGGCTACCGCTAACTGTTGTAAAAATGCATTAAAAAGTGTTCACAATTTTTTTTAATACAATTTATTGCTTTTCCCTTTAGCAAAAATGGCGTGATGACAGGAGACAATCTTCCATATTTCATCATGGCCACCAAAAAGACATCAACAACACCAAAAGCCTTATTGTTCGTAGATGCACACAACCAAAATTCCAATTCCCTCCAGAATACTATNAAAAAAAAACATTTCTTTAAAAAGCGAATGAAAAAATGCTTTCACATAATATATTTTTCCTTTCACAAAAAAATGACAAGTGTGTGTAGATATGTAATTTTACATTATATCTTTTCGCATGAACGTTCCCTCCATATCCAACAACGCAATATTAAGTTTATCTTGCTAAGAAAATCTTCTTTACTACTACCTACCACCAAACCATAAGCATTTTTTGAGTAAGTTTTTACTAGTTGAAAAATTGAAAATTAGCTTTTATGAGAGGAAAGGCATATACGCACGTTTCCTCATGTGGTATACTGTGGTATGCCATATTAGTAAATTGTATGTTATATACACTCTACCACAAGCAACACGAGCACATATGCACTTACAACTACAACTACAAGAGTATCTGTTAATTAATCCAAATCCAATTAAAATATTTACTGAGGCGTGTGCCTATATCCTTCGCCTTTCTTTCTTAACCCTTATCCCCCTCAAATTATACCACTTCTCTATGTTTACGCCTGTGTGTGTGTGTGTGTGTGTCATGGCTAATATAATAATATCTACCTATATAGGAAATTTACATTCAATCTCAATCGGTGAAGGAGCAATTCATCCGCATCTCGTTATGGTACATCTGCCTACCACCACCACCACCAACCCAGCAACCAACACGTTTATTCAACTGTGTCCTGTTCCTGTGCAGCTGAGAGGATATTTCTCTCTGCTGCAAAGATCTCTGCTCAACTTGAACCAAAACTCCTAAACAAGTTCATTTTCTCGCCTTTATGCTTCCTCTTCTTCATCTTCCACACCAGCCAGAAAATAAATCTCCATATTTCTCTCTTTGCTTCTTCTTATTTAACTAAAGTTCTACTTAGATGGATATACTAAAAAATAAGAAATAGGGAACGTGTCATAATAGGAAGGTAGAAAAGCAGATGCGTAAGAAGAAGATCCTACTTGAGTACTTAACCAAGCAAAGGAGCAGGGAGTTTTAGGCAGGCATAAGAAGAAAAGTGTAGTAGATGAAGATGATGATGTTTTTTCCTTCCTGTTTACTTACACACTTACACAACTCCTCTCCAATCATCATCATCATCCTCACCATCACGGTCGTCTTCTTTCTTCATCATCCACTCACACACCACCACCACCACCATACCACCCTACTAAACCAACCCGTCACACAAGCATGGCATACAAGTTGAGCTCATGATGCATGCAGTCATGCATGACTGCTTCCTTATATCCTTTACTTTTTTACTACTATACTATACCACCACCAATAATACTACTTTTTTTACTATTATGAATGTGTAGTAAATTTTTTTCCGCACAAGAAAAAAAAACATTTTTTTTCCTCTGAACTAAATGTATGCCCAGTGAACCTGTCATTTCTCATTTTAGATGCAGTGTGTGTGTATGTACACAGAGAGAGAGAGAGAGTACGGGGTATCAACCAAAGTACAAAACAGACATATGGAGAATGCATAAGGGTGGCATAATGGGAACACGACATGCTTATATAAGCTTTCCCCCCACACACACATAAATACAAACACTTTTGCCCATTTTAAAGATATAAACCAAAATGAAGGGAAACAACAAGCATAAATAGGAGTTAGAGAAGCTTTGGCTGTAAAATGTATGTGTTTATGTACTTTTTCCCTACTTCCCACCCAAAATGGTATGCATATTATATAAACTGTTGTCTGCATTGCGCAGCCTATCCCAGAGAAAATGGTTCATTCTTTGCCGTCTGTATTTGATTGACAAGTGCAATCAAGCCTTTTCTTGAAACTAATTAACAAGCTTAACAAACAATAAACGAGGGGAAAAGAGGGAGCGACAGAGTATAAATGTGTGTCCTTTTTTACTATAACAAAATGAATGACTTGGGCAAAGAAGCAGTTTAATTCTTTAGTAATTTTCCGCATAAAATTGTACGAAAACGAGGAAGAGAAAGGAGGATACCCACTTCTCGAGTTGAAGAACAAGTTGAACTCTTTTTCTTCTTATTTTTTTTTGTCAACCCAAGTCAAGAGCAAGTCCAACAGAAAGCTAAATAGAAGGAGAAGAAAGGACAAATGTTTCGTGCCATTACTATCATCATTGTCATCATCATCAGTTCTGTTTGGGTGCTTCTTTTAGAATTCGTCTCCAAAAGAATCGTGCTTTTTTCCTCTCTCTCTCTCTCTCTCTCTCTTATTACACAAGCAGTTATACCAAGGAGTAGGGCAGGACACGGTATTATTTCCTTTTTTCCTCGTCCCTTTTATCACTTTTGGCATGACTCCCGAAAGACACAAAACCACACCAAGTTAAAAGAAACATACCTAAAACCCAACTAACAACAAATAACAAATAATGCGAGTGAGAGTACACCACCTATTATTATACGTGTAGTCGCAAGGCAGCAGTATCCTTCTCCCACAAATATTTCCGTTTTCCCATTCTCATTCATGATCATAGTCATCACACCACCACCCACCCTTTTCTTTTCTCATGTCACGTGGTTATATTATACGTATATCTTATAGTGTAAGCACCTAAAAGTATATAATTTAAGTAGACAAGATTATTATGCAATGAACACAACAAGCAAAGTTTACATGTTACCACGAAAGGATAAATTAGAAATTTGATGTGTGTTGTTTAGCTTTTTAAAAAAATTCTTGCTTAATACAACTTACCCTGAAAAATTAGACCAAAAAGTGTGACTAGAAAAAGGAGCAGGTTTGTTGCACACATCGCCATGTCTTTTTTTTGTTTGTCTGACGTCTACGTCACCTCGTTTATTAGAAATAATTAATGTGTGTTGGAAAGGTATGGAATTGTGGAGCAAATAAGTCAAAATGTCATATTCTCCCGTTGGTTTTAATTGCAATTTAAAATTGCATTCCCATCCAGCAGAGCTCCCTGCTTTTATTTCTTAATGGGTCGACCTCATTCTCAATTCGTTTTGCACTACAATTTCCTTCCCGCTCGCGTGTCATTATGGTGTTTATTTATGTAAACTTGAATCTTTTGATTCTAAACTCTAGCAACTTCCAAAAAACACAAACAATGAAAGTCTCACAAAAGATTAGATTTCATTTTGTTATCCCAAAAGTTTAAGGTTGCTTATGCAAAAGTCCACAGGTTCACGACTAGTACCACTACTACTGCTATGCTATACTACTACTTCAACTTCCCAGATTTCGTACAAGAAGTTCACGACGACAGCAGCGAATAATAAATTAAATTCACTATCTCCGGTTTTTTACTAGAGAAGAAGAGAGTAACCCTTTCAGTTCCGCTACTCCTTAGGTTGATCTGTCTCTCTCCTTTTGTAGTGTTCCTGCTGCTGCTGTTGAATGGGGCTAATATGATTGCTGACATCATCACAAGTGGAGTAGTAGAACATATTCAATGTCCTCACTTTAATCTGACAGCTGGAGTGAGAGAGTGAATATACTTAAAAGAGTCCTACGAGTCCCGAACAAAGCAAAAAAATATATAGTCTCTAGCTCTCTGTTTGACTTTGCTTGCTTGTGTGTGCGTCTGGAGAAAGCTGATAATAATGAGCACGCTTATATTTTATTATCCGGCCGTCACTTGGAATAACAAAAGGCGTCACTTGAACCAATCCACTCAACACTCCACCTCCGCCTCCTCCAACGCGCCACTACCCTCCAAACTTCTCTCTCTCTCTCCCTCTAGTCACAAAAGAAAAAGAGATCTCCGAGAGATGAAGAAGATGATGGTGATGATGTATTAATGAAGTGAATATGATTAAGGAGACTATGAAGAAGAAAAGTGTTTTCCCTTCGTGGTTGTCCTCACTCCTCCTCTTCACACAACCTTGGCCTGCAAAATCTCCTTGAGTGAAAAGTATACATAGTTGTGTGTTGAGTTATAAGTGGCATACACATTGGAATAAGGAATAGAATAGTCCCTTAGGCCATAATAATAATCTATTTCATCTTCATCCGAATCTCAAATAAATCATCATCCTTATCATCGTCTTCGTCGTCATTCTCATCAAGTAGTCGTCGTAAAAAAAATAGTCGTTTTACCACTATCAACACCACTGCCGCCGCTGTCACTGCACCAGCTAAACTGGATCTTTAAAAAACTAAAACTCTGTCTCTCTCGCTCTTTTTCTGCCTCTTCTCTCAGCGGGGTTTCGTGTTTCACCAGAAAAAAACTTTTTAATTACTTTCTTCTCTCCTCCACTATACTCAGTTCAGTCAAGACGGGAGTCTTAATAAATTCTGTAACTGCTTCTTGTAAAGCCATTCTCTTTTCCTCTAAAAGAGCTATGCTGGTTTTTAAAACGTGGAAGAGGAAGAAAAAAAGTATTTCAAGATGAGCAGCACAGTATATAGCAGTAGTTGAAGAACCGAGAATTAATAGCAATTAAGAAGTATTCCGTATTCGTTTTAGTAAGTTTTATTTTCTTTAAGATAGTTTGAAAATATGGAAAAGAACACCACACATACAAAACGTGGAAGAGGAAGAAAAAAAGTATTTCAAGATGAGCAGCACAGTATATAGCAGTAGTTGAAGAACCGAGAATTAATAGCAATTAAGAAGTATTCCGTATTCGTTTCAGTAAGTTTTATTTTCTTTAAGATAGTTTGAAAATATGGAAAAGAACACCACACATACATACTTACTACTACTAACACCACTGCTGTTGCACGCTGCCGCCTCCGGACCGCTGCCCTGGGAAAATAACAGTTGAGAAAACAGTCTTATTGTATATCATTGTATGTATGGATCTCTCTTTATCCAATGTCGTATTCAAAGATAATGCATAATTTGCATTTAATTTCTTCTTTTTCCAAGAGATTGTTATGTGGCGTGGAGAGATGTTATATTCTGTTCTGCCAGTGTCGCTGTCAGAAAACCGGGGAAATAGAAGGAAGAAGAAGAAGAGAGAGATAGCAGCAAAAATGCACAACAGGCACAGATGCTTACTCTCTCCAGGGAAATGGTATAAGCATAGCAGCAGCTCTGAAGAAAGCGAGAAAAGAAAAGTCCAATGAACGGTGTAACAGGAAACCAAAGGCACCAGCAAAAACTGAAACTGTGCACTTTTCTCCAGAGACACAAAAGAATCTTCTTTTTCCTCTGCTTCTGCTACACAACTGTTAAAGTATCGTATCCAAGTTAGAGAGTTATGATACAAAAAGTCCTCTTTTGGCTTGGCCACCACCACAGGGAAATATCAACACCACCGCACATACAATACAACAAAATGCAATACAAAGTCACAAAAGTGATATATTCAAGTGGTTACAAATACAGCTTTACATTTGAACCGTTTCCAAACATCAAAGCAAAAGAGACCAAGTAGGTAAGTATGCTTTAGTAGAGCGTTATGTGAAGAGCCGAGAAATTTTTCTCAAGCTGGTTTACGATGCCTATATGTATATATATATATATGCCGTTATGACTGGTGCAGCTTGACTTGAGTTGCCTTTTTGCTTGTCTCTTCCTCTATATTAGGTATGTTCCTTTCTGTTTCTTTATGGTCTGGTCGGGATGCTGGGAAGATCAAGACTGAGCCTGGAAGTGAAGCGGTTCCAGGCCTTTATTCACAGCTTGTTTCTTTCCATCTTCCATCAACCACCGCATCCTTTATGAAAATGAACTCGTAAATTTCAACGGCATGGTGCACACACACACACACACTCACAAATACAAGCAGGCACCATCATCAGCAGAGAAGCACACAAGCAGTAGCAGATGATTATTATGATGATGTGCTTCTGGTGCTGCTGGTAGCAAAGGCGTTACTTAACAAGCTAATTTCATTGTGATTGTGAGCTATATCCTTGTCTGGTGCTCCCCTGCTATACTATTCGGGTCTGTCTACCTGCTGGAAAAAGGTCTTTGGGTCTCTTCATTAAATGACACGCGCACATGGCTATATGATGATGGTGGTAATGAAAAGTGGAGAAATAAATTGGTGGGATAATAATATGGGATCCCTTTTCCGGAAGGAAGATAACGATAGACTTATGAATGCAAGGATGCACGCACGCTCCCATGTACATATATGCAACAATTACTATATATATACGCACTACACTCTATTTCTTCGACAACTACGCAATTTTTATTGGCATTTTTTTGTTGAATGATCATTCACGTTTATTATTTTTATTGGCGGTACGCTTGACTTTCAATTTCTCTTTCCCTCCTCTTGCCCTGTACTCACTCTTTCAAGAAGAACATCACACCATAAATCTCCGATGGAAGAAAATTCTTGAACAGATGAACATTTCAATGTCTCTACATAAAATTGTAATTTTTTTCTTTTGTGAATGGAGGAGTGTGTATAGTAAGTTGAAACCAGAATAAGAGAAATAAATGCTCATGATTGTGATGATGATGATGATGAGGAGGAGAAAGAGGATGATCACAAGGATAGCTGTGAGTTTTCCATAAAATTCCAATTTGGCACTGGAGATAAATGCAAATCCAATGGCTTTACTGCTGGTACTGAGAACCCATCCAGAAAGTGTGGTGGTGGTGGTGGTGATCGTCATGCTCATGAGAAAAAACAATACTTTTTGCTTACATTTTGTACACTTGGTTTGGTTTATAGTAACATGAAAAGGGACGCAGCGACATTGAAACAAAGAGAGAGAGAGAGAGAAACTCAGAATCCCATCGTCAGTCAAGTCAAGAACCATTATCTTTGCCACTAGTATCTATTTTCACTCATACTCAACTCCACTGAAAATATATTTATCTAGCATTTAAGAGCATCTGATTGTGATTGTAAGCATTGTGGACGTTTTCTGTCCGAGCTGCGAGACCGATTTTCAATTATACGGCCAAAACATTCAAACTGATTCAATAATGTGTCGGATTGCATTTATGTATGTATGTGTGTTTGTATAGTTCAGCCTCCTCCTCCTTCTGTTGTCTTTTTTTTTATATATTGTTTTTATTGAAAAGGTTTCAATATGAATCAAAATGCCCCGACAAACATACTTTTTCCTCTGTTGCTTGGCTTGGTTTTTGAGCTTTCCCACGATCAGGGAAATATTTAACCCTGTTTACTTATTCGCTTTCACTACTCACGGCTGCTGTAAAAACATACACATAATATGCATTTTATTATCTCTACTTCAATTGGTAGTGTGGATTTGTGAGGAGCAACATGGTTATATGACGTTACATGACAGATGCATAATTTAAGTAACTGGGAAAGTTCATATAGCACATCAGCTAGCGTCTCTTTCACTCTTTCTCCCTTCTAATCCAAAAGAGAAAACAATACAGATGTGTTTATCTATTCCTCCATATGGACAACCCCTTTGATGCATGGGATCAAACCTGCTGGTTAAACATTTTTTTTCTTTCCAAAAAATAACAATATTTCGCTTCATCAAACGCGAGAAGAAAGAAAAGACAACTCAGTGGAAAATGTGTAGCATATGCTGTATTCCAAATAAGCAGCAAGCCTGTTACAAACTACAAACCTACAACATTCTGTGTTTTTTCTTGAATGTATGCATATAAAACACTAAGTTTGTGAGTAATAAAAAGAAAGAAACAAAATCCAGGAAAAAAAGATTGAGACAAGGCAAAGACGAGTATAAATAAAAATGGAGTACATCATAATCATCGTCATCTTTTCAACCACAACGCACACCACACCACACACATAACACATAATAGACCTTATCTAAGCACCACATATATAATCATACTAAAGGCACAGTCGTAAACCGTTGAAAATTTAAATGTAGCCAAAAGTGCCAGCAGAGAAACGGAGAAAATGCACATGCATCAGATCAGACCGACAGCTTATCTTGCCCTCTCACCATAAAATATAATCTCGATTTGGCTTGGTGATAATCAAAATATTATACCAAAAAAATAGCTCACAGTAGTACATCTTGTCTTGAGGGAATGATGACGGACGAGAGGATGATATGAAAATACCGTTACATACATACAGGATGCATGCAGAACAGAGCGCATCATGAGACCAAGATGTGACATATGGACCGACATGAAAAAAATGAACAGTATATAACGATGGTACATCATGTAGTGTACAATGCACGAATACAAGAAAGGGTGCATGCATACTCACACACACTTTCGCTCAGTGAAAACTACAAAGAATACACAACAAGTACATTAGATAGCTTCGTAAAAAAGGAATAATAAAACGGGAACATTTTGAATTGAGTTGTGTCATCGCCACCACCGCCAAAGCTTTTTTGCATCTCTGTTCAAGCAGATAAGCTTGCAACAATAACAACGCAAGTACATTATTTGGTAGATGGTGATGGTGATAAAAAGCAAAAAAGATAATACATATTTATCATAGCATCGTCATCATCATCATCATTATCGTCAGAAACATATTGAGATGTGCATGTGAGCAAACAATATGTGGAGACTTTCACTGGAATTTGACTGCGACACAAAGTGCACTCGGTTTTTATAATGGTCTTCCCTCAATACTACATATCATCAACATCATCTTTATATTCCATTGCTGCCACCCGCACCACCACAGCATCTTTGTTACTATTTGATGCATAATAATAAAAATAATAATAATAATAACGACAACCACGTTATAGGAGCAGTTGTAACGACATCGTAGCAATTCCTGAAAAGATATACAGAAAGAATAATAAAAATAGTAAATTCATCGGCAGACAGATGAGAGGGAAAGGATCCCGGGTGTGGACAATTTGATGTATGCGCCCATTGATGAAGATTGCATAACTGTATTGTATAAAGCTTTTTTAAAGTCGTTACAGAGCCGCACAAAAAATATAATATCACGGGATGATATAGTTTAGTAAAACTCCATGTTCAATAGAAGCGAGTTTGTAAAAGCTTGCATCACATAACTACCCACCAACCACCACCACCACCATACGATCACGATACGATATCCCATTCACCATTCTGGCGAAATAATAATAAAAAAGAAGAAGCAATTCTCTCGGTGATCATGATGGGGATGCTGGTGTTGGTCTTGTGTGTTGTTATTGTGATGATGTTTGATTCTGTTGGTGGTCTCGTTTTGGTAGAGCTGTTGCGAGAAATTGGGAAATTCAATATTTTCAAAAGCTATGCGGCGGACCGAAGAGAAAGACTGCTGCTGGTTTTATAGAATATGGTGGATGGAAGAGGAAGCGATGAAATAAATCAAGAAATGTAGGGAAAAGGAGAGACAGAAAAGAAAATAGCGTGGCGTGTGAAGGACTGGAATAATAATCACATAGGAAGATGGAGCGCAGAAAGAGAAGAATACCAGAAAGACCAGAAACCAGGGAGAGGAGAGAATATATGTATATATAGCCAAGTGAATGGTGTGGCTATTCTATATACTATACTGCTTTTGACTTGTGTGACTACGTCTGCATTTGAAGGTATATGGATGATGACGGTTTGTCCTGTTGTTGTTGTTGTCGGTGATGGTGGTGGTATATTTACTGGTATTGTGATTGTTGCTGTGTTGTTGCTGTAACTGGGAAAATAAATTGACGGAAGGAGGAAACGGCACAAAAGTATAAAGTCTGCTGAAATGCTCGCAAATGTCCAATTGGTATTGGTTCCGTTTTACTGGTCTATAAAAACATACAAAGTTTCACTTTTCATTCCCATGTCCATCTGGCTTGGCTACATCTCTCAACAACAATATTACAGAATATCCATCATTTCCGATTTCTCTCTCTCTCTCTCTCTCTTCTCTTTGCTTCTCTGACTCGCTGACTTTTTTTTTGGCTTCGCATGGCTGTTTGTACACATTAAAAATGAACAAGGACCAATACGTCCAAGTGAATTCTGATTTTTTTTTCACCCGTGATGTGATGTATTTTTTCATCATCATATCCCGACGTACGGGTCAGAGTATAATTTACCTATGGGGAAATGTATACACATATTATTTCCCCTCCCTTCATTGAATTGAGATATTATGTAATCATCCAGCAGCCCATCGGAATATGATGAAGTATCCAGCTCGAGGAGTATTTGTATACCTACACGTCTATTATATTCCCGCTACTCATTCTCCCACGTACGATGCATGGAAATGAAAACTATTTTTATTCCAAAAGCGTACTACCACTACTACCTATACACAATAATTCCATGTTGGAGAGTGGAAAAGTTAAAGAGAATATAACAATGTATGGTTTGAGAGAGAAAGAGAGAGAGAGAGAGTCAATTATGGGAAATTATAATGTGTGTGGCGCGGAGTCTTCGAGTCATAGTATACGAGTATACAATGTTGATGTTTTTATGCTGTAGTGGCGGTCAGTCCAGTCATCTATGTACATCTCACCTTTTAGCTGTTCACTAATAATAGAATAATATTATACTTTTCTTCCAAATGTATGTGAGTTTGGAGAAGAAAAAAAATATTTGCACGATATTTCATATCAACCAAAAATACAAAACGACGAATAATACCGGTTTTAGTACTTACATTTTTTTTCAAGGATGGGATAAATTTCTCCCCACTCATCTCTCTCGCTGTTCTATTTTGCTGATGTTCATGTTCTTGTGCTCTTTATTGTAAAAATATTAGATTTGGATTTACTTGGAAAATGAATAACGAAGGATAATATTCCAGGCACACACATTATCCAAGTCAAGGCATACATATTATAGCTAGTCCAACAACAACAGTAGTAGTAATACTAACAGCCCGTGGAGTAATTTCATTTTTTTTTTCACCAGCCCCAGCTGACTTTCACTCAACTCCACGCATAATAATATTTATTTTGAGCGATATATATAGGCCGTTCACATGTACAATCATCACTAGCATTATATTTGTAATTCATCTATTATTACATGGAGCATCTTTTCAGATAATGGAAACTTAATGTGTGAATGGCCCCAAAATGTATTACTCATAAGCTCAAACTCACAATCAACTCATTTTCCATGCATGGTACTTGCATACCTACAGCTTAGCGTAACCTATCCTCCACCGACGGTAATAAGGGACATAAATAAAAATAAACTCTCGCAGAAAATTAAAGTAAGGACGCGCCCGTGAAGCAATAGAAAAGAGAAGCAATAGCAATGAGAAGCAATAGCAATGAGAAGCAATAGCAATGAGAAGCGTAATAAGAGAGAGAAGCAATAGCAGAGGGAAACGTAATAGCAAAGAGAAGCAATAGTAATGAGAAGCGTAATAGGAGAGATAATAATTTAATCTACATCATGCCATTATTCTTCTACAACACAACAGCTAGAAAATGCACACATATTTTTGAGCAACTCTGAGCTGAACTATCCACTAGCTTTTTCCCAGATGATGATGATGATGATGATGGTGATTTTCATGAAGACTTGCTATTTCAGCAGCAGGACAGAGGAAAGGTGAGCTGAAAGGTAACAGTAACAGTGAGAGGCGAGCAGCAGCAGCAGCAGTCATTCAGGAAAGGGAAGAGGAATAAACAATAGGATAATTTTGGGTGCTTGCACATGTAGAGTCGAGATATGCGGAGTTATGAGCTAAAAAAACCTATGACTTTCTTTGGCTGGTTTGGTGAAAAAATTCCGAGATGAGAGAGAAAGAGATGCTGCTCATCCAGTTCCCGTATCATCCTATCATCATCTATTCTTTCATCATTTCATCATCATCATCATAATCATCATACTATCCTCATCATCTCACTTCATGCATGCATAATCTGTCCATTGAGGAATCTAATTGAATTTCGCCGATTTTTCCATTTCTTGCTCAAATTCATTTCTCGGCGGGATTTCTACAAAATAATAATACGAATGAAAAACGGGATATCTGGCTTAGCAACGAGCAAAAAAGCCCTTTATGACAAATCTTACTTCATCCGTATTTCATCAATTTCATAATGTGTCAGTGCTATAGCCTCTAACCCCAAGCTCATGGCTTATTTAGACTCAGACGAATCTCTAATTTGTAAGTCAGGTAAATAAGAATGATTTATACATGCATGAATGATGAATGCTGTTGCCATTGTGTGAGGATGATGATATAAGATGCTCTGGGGTAAAACTTTTTTTCTTCCACTTTCCAAGAAATGTACCGTAGAAATGCTTTCTCTTTCCCTCTTGTTTTCATATTTTAATTTTAACGATAAAAAAACAAAAAGAGAGAAAAAAAATTATTCATCTAATTATAACTTGACTTGACTTTACTACTTCGTTTGTTGACAGTTTTTTCCCGAGTAACTTTGTTTCAAACGAATACAGGGAAAGAATTTTAACAACTTTTTTTTTCTTTTGAAAAATTAGTTATTCTTGCAGTAATATCATATTAGAACTCTCAAAGAGAGTGAAAATGATAAAAAAAAATTCACCGGCTTTAATTGGGCTTGATGATGCCTTCCGTTTTTCAATTCAAGTGCTTTTTTTCCTGTTATGTGACATTCATTCCCTTTTAGCAAAGTTGAACAGCTAGTTTAGTGTATAGACAGTTTGAGTTTGAGCTGAGCTAGGAAAAAAATAATGTGCATTCAGTTGGAATAATTAAGTGGGTTTGTTTGCCGAAAATGACAAGTTCTCTCAGCAGGCAGGCCCATACTGGATCTTGTAATGATTCTTCGTTGTAGTCGTTTTGTGGCTGCTGCTTGAAAAAACATATAATGTATGCTCACCCGAGTGCGGTTCTATAATGTCGTGTGCAGTTCCATTCCACCCTATTCAGTGAATAGTATTCACTGCCGACCAATGAAAAAATGTAATTTTTACTACAAATTTTCATGTGATCATTTATAATGTGATATTATGATGATGATAGTTACCGCTGTATCTACCGAATGGAAATGTGAAAAGAAGGCAGAAAAATGGAAGGAAGCCTGACGGAAACAGATGAAGTCTCCCCCAACATCTCTTTGAATTCTTTTTCTTACATTTTTTTCTAGGACCATACTATACTTATATGTACATTTGCACAATATTCAGAATTTTTGGCAACTTGTTCCCAGTGTTAGCTCTAGAACTGCTTGTTGTGCTGACTTTGCAGAAGGAAGTGAGAAGACGAGCAATAGGAGAAGAAGAAGGCAGAAAGAGGAAATTGATCAAGATAGGATGATGATAGCAAAAGAGAAACAGCATTTTTCGTTGTCGTGATGGTGTGTGGTGTAGTGGCAAAAAAAGTGTGCGTTTTCCTTTACATTTCCAACTTTCCCACATAGTCAAGTAGGTATATACACCATAGTATGGTCACTGACTTTTTTTGCAACAAAAAAATTATATTTATATATGTAAGTGGAATCAGCAGACAAGTGTGTGTGTTTTATATGGAGAGAGTGTGTAGGTGTAGATACTAAAAACATAAAAAAAATATTCCCTTGACTTTCTTCTTCTTCTCATCTTGGTTGGCTGAATGTTGGGTAAAAGGAAAGAAAAGTATGTGGGGAGTTGTAAAGGTGAGGAGAGGAACACTCAACAAAAGTATGCGACGGAGAAGGAAATTAGCCCGGAAACCATCAAAATAGTTTAATGCCTGCCTCCTCCTCCCTTTCCCCTTCTGCTTGTTCAGGAGGATACACGTTCTCTCCGTCTTAAGGACTAGTTCCCTCAAACTCAACTCGACAAGAGAGAATGAAAGAAAGACACAACTTTCTTTTCGATTTGGTAATGTGATAAAACTAAAATGCCCTTGATATGAAGGAGATTTTTGATACTAGCTGTTTCACTCCGTATAATATACATACTTTTTTTAGTTTTTATGCTGATTATGTATAGTTAACTTTAATTTTTTGATATTTTAAAAGCGTTTCAGAAAGTTGAGCCTTTTATATTTATAGTTTCAAGATTGAGTATAAAATAAGAAAATGAGCATAGAATTCTCATTTAGAACAAAAAGTACAACGTGAAATAGGAATAGATTAGCACTATTATCGTAGACATGTTCATGATGATGATAATGCTTGGATTTGTTGAACTTGAGTAAAAGTTCCAGGGTATTTGCACCGTAATGATTGGCATTATTGTTTTTCATGCTGTTCTGATAGATATATAGTCAATAGTACAAGCCTACTAAGGAAACAGTAGGGAACCGACAAACAGACATGAAAATCAGATGGATATGGAAATAGGTAATAACTTGTGACTTTGAATGGCCATGGTATAAATGTTCTCTTCTTATTCTGTGTTTACTCCTCAAGTTTACTTGGCTTAATGGCACGAGACAATAACGACCACCACGACGTGAAAGTTGTAGGCGAATAGGATGCTTTGCTGTTTTGCTGTGTTTTGTTTAGAATGTACCCATGTACAAAAGCGAAAACACAAAACTGTTTAATACTAATTTTTTTTTGTTATGTGAGCTGTTTGGGTTTGTAATGGTGGTGGTGGTGGTGGTGGTGGTGGTGGTGGTGGACGACTTTGGTTCTGTCTGAAACAACTACACCTACGTAGTTACATACACATATACTTTGTCATCATAGTTTTCAGCAACACAAGCTCACAGCCAAAACAGGGAACTCATTACAAAGGGCATTTATTTCCCTTTTGGCAACTGCATCCAGTCCACAACCCCGGGAGACAGACAGAGAGAGAGAGAGAGAGCGCGAGAGAGATGGAAAAGGGAACAAATCTAATGAGACCAACAAAACTTCGAAGGAGGAGTAGAGAGTGCGAGAGAGCAGTATAGTGGCAGTGGCCAATTTCCCAATCTCTCCTCCTCACCCACTTCATACTCTCTTTGAAATCGCCTACTTTATTGCGCCTTATATAGCTGTTCACGCGATTTTCATTATATAAAGTTTTATCGACAAAAGATTGCTTTCGGATGGGCTAAAGATGTGATAATGCTGGTATCATTTTCCTATTTTACATTTCTGAAGTAAAGTGGGGCAAACTAAGAATATAATAGCTTTGATTGCCGATTTTCAGTTGGAAATGTTGTAAATCAGGATGACCCATTCAACCAGATATTAGTATTTTAGTACTTGATTCATTCATGGACGAGCGATACATGAGAGAATGATAGTGATAATAATTATTATTATTAACACAACGAATAAGGATAATACCACTCACATAACACCGTCTTACCATAAAAAAGCTGCTGCATTGCAGTGGGAATCTCCTGACCAGCCAGGTGTGAGATCGCATGATGCTAAGATTATATCTTTTTTTAAGATCTCTTAAGCTTTTATGATGATGATGATGATATGATGATACTTTGCAATAAAGATATGGCGAGATATAGCAAGAGCGGGGTACAGCAGAGTATTCAGTATCTGCCCATGACATTCACGCGCGGGGAAACAAGAAGACGTAAAACGGCACGAACCAACAATTCATGAATCCACCAAACCAAGTCACAAGTCATTGTCAGCGAGAAGGGAACAATGAAATTCTCATATCGGTTTTCTAACATAAAATAAACATACAATAAGTATCAAGAAAGAAAGGAGAATAAAAGTAGTAGTAGTAGTAATGACCTTGTCATGTACAGCTGCATAATAAAATATATAATAACAAGTGGACAAATAAATTGCGTGGAAAGATATAGTACCATTTTATTACACTAAAAGTAATAGTGTAGTAGTAAAACAGCAGCAGTAGTAGAGAAAATAGTTGTTGTTGTAGTTTAACTCTGATTTCCATACATTTCCAATTATCTAGCCACTTGAAAGGAGCTAATAACGTGTGAATTTATTGCCAAGAAAGGGAGAATCACAAGATTTGGCCGTACGAGTTGGTAAGGAAAGGAAAGAGCGCATACAAGAGCTTATACATAATATGTAGTACACCAAAACGCCAGACACAACAAATAAAGTGTAATATGGAACCTTGTGGAGATACAAGACAATGGTGGAGAGAACATTTATGTTGGCTGATAATACGAAAGACGAGAAAAGTTGCATAATATTCCAAAACGTTCTCTTTTATATTTTGAATAAATTCTAAATTTCGTTTTACCTTACATTTGGAAAAATCTATAGACGAGCACAAGTAAGAAATATTGAATAGCACATATAAGAAACTAAAGTATGATCCAAATTGGTTGGCAAAACATTTGTGTCTACTAATAAGTTCCCACTAATTTAACTATTTATAATTTTGTCTAAATATGTTCAGTCAATAAAAACGCTTCTCATTATACATGCTACAATTCTACATATTATACTAACATAAAATCTAATAACAAAGTACATAAAATACTTTTTTTTTTTTTTTTTTGTGAAAATTATGGGAAATTCCTGAAAATATATAAATGTTTAATAATAATATTTAGTAATCTTGCTCATGAAACAAACTAAATAGCTATGCATTACATAGTATTATTATGTTATTCATCACATTTTTAGCACTGACATTGCTGTCGATGATGCGGAAGGATATAATCTTAAATTAGAGGCCACTTTCTCACTATCTGGTTCAGTTAATATAATATGATCCATTCCACCATCTAGGACATCATAAGCGTCATGCCAGGTTGGATATGACATTTCGTCTTCAGTTTTGGTGTATTTTGTCATTGAATTGTGGAAGTGGATAGGATGATCTCCATGATCATGAGCCGCAACAGTCTCATCACTTCCATAATTTTCGGAATCTTTGTGAGAATGTAAGTTTAGGTAAGATGGGATATTCCTCCTCGTACTCCAGTGACGAATACCATTGTGAATTTTCATTTTGAAGCGCTGTAGCCAAACTGGAGGACCGATGATCTGATTTTCCAGGGTTTCACTGTAGGAGGCAGCCAGCCAGCAGAAGATGGATGTTACTGCCAAAGTAAACTGCAAAAATTAACAATTGCATATAACGCACGTTCTTTGTTACATTGCTTTTAAAATAAAATGGTTTGTGCAGTATAAAAAGAATGCTGTTTACCACAGCGCCTAAAAGATAATCTTGTCTGGGACAAATCCCCAAATCCATCATCTCCATCCTGTTATAAGTAACATTTTCAATGGTAAAACTTGCATCCTCTGGCACAACCACAGGGTACTGATCCCTTGCAAACCGATTTGGCTCAGAGAAAGCAAAGGCACATGCAAAGCACAAATTCACAAATAATTCCAGTGAAGCATTGCCCACAGCAGGCTTCACCTTCGAAAGGTTTGGTGCACTCATCCCATTTTCCAAGTAGGAGGCCACCTTGTGGACAAATGCAAAGTAGAGTGTCATTAGGCAAAGGCAGAACATAAAGAGACCGATGAAACCGTATGCCACTGATATCTACACAGGAAAGGCCACCCTATTTGTTTATTACCAGTTTTAACATAACGTTACCAGCAAACTCTATTCATCAGATAATTTGGTGAAATATATAACTTTTTTTCAAATATACTTACCAATTGAAAGTTTCTCCGAGCTCTTTTAAAAATACAGCATGATGTTAAATGCAAAACGCAGAAGAGCAAACTAGCAACGAGGACACTTAATTGTGCCTCATGCATTCTACTTGAACGAGCCATTCCAAAATTCACTTTGTCCACTGTGAAATCTTTACGGTGTATTATTAGCCGTCCAACCTCAGTGTCGAGTAGTTTTGTCTTTTCGAAGTAAGTCACTTTCTTCGGTGTTCTAAGTGTGGGAAAACGTGCACCTTCGATTATCTTTTGCCACTGAAGATCCGACAGCTCAGCATTAAGAATTAAGTATGTCGATAGTCCCACAAGGACCTGAAAATTAAAGTAGATTGGATATTTAAAAAAATATACATATAAAAAGTAGAACCAAATTATAGTATTCAAAAAAAACTGACAGATGCTCACACAATTTAGAAAAAGTAGACACGAAATGTTAGAGATTCTTTGAAAATTTCCAAGCTTTTCCATAATTCCAGGTGTGCCAGTTTTTGTATAATTGACGACAGCACTGGAAAATGAGACATCATTGCTGTGTGCACCCAGCATACCGGTACTTGCATCATGATGATTCTTCTGTAGTTCTTGCGATTCTCCTAACTTCGACTCAGGCATTACTTTTGCGGCAGATATGACTTGATATTTAGGAAAAAATATTATTACAACTTGTAGAATAGTCCTGCAATCAACTGTCTTTGCTGAAAAAACTGTCAGGGTCACAACCACTAACGTGTGCGTTGGTGAACTATCCATAGATAACTAGCAACTATTCTCAGAATTATCCTGAGAACATGTAATCTCATTATGGCATATAAATAGAATAATTTTATGCAATGTAGTTTCTATAAAAGTAACCAGTAAAAAAATCTTAATTTACAACAACTTTACGCACATTATGATCAATGCCTGTTGAGAGGCTATTCAAAACTTCCCAAAATCCCTATTCTTCAGTTGTTTTTAATGTGTGGGCGACAATTTCCATGACCATGCATTGATGCTGAAGAAAATCACTCCGCTATATTGCTGGGATTCAAGAAAAGGATGCTTGGTTGAAGCCTGTTGTCTTTGTTGCCCCATTTACAAGTTTGAACACTCTACCCCTAGCTGAAGCGCGAGTATCATACTCTGAAAACAGTAAAAACAAACAAATATTTTTTATGTTAAACAACGTGAATTTACCAAACATTATTGAAGCACCTGCGAAGTGAAGTAACTGATTCTGTGAATCTTGTCTTGGAAGGTTCCTTACATCCGTTTCCAAAAAGCATAAAAAGTTAGTTTGAAAATAATAATAATCCAACCCCCGTCTGTTTATTATCACTTAACACAGGAACACACCGTGTATGAGACCTAGCTAATTGCATAAGATATATTTTGATTTTCATGTGATTAATCATCGAAACCACTCCAATTTAACATTAAGAAGAGTAAACTTTTTGTTTGCATGCTCGACTAGGTTTGCTGGTTTTGATAAATTAGCTAAAGTAAATTTGGCTGAAAATGATGAAATTATTAAATGCTTAACTTTATTTGGAAGCGTGAATTTCAAAAACAAATAATTATTACATTAATTATAATAGGAAGGAATTGCTAGAGCAAAAAGCAGCTTTAAACATGCCTACAACAACAGAGTGTGCAGGAAAGGTTGAAGAAACCCCAACGGAAAAGAAGCCAGCTTGCAAGGCATGTTGTGCCTGTCCCGAAACCAAACGCGCCCGTGATGACTGGTTAGTAAATTATAACTTTCATATTCATTCAATCACCAGCTTTGGCTTGGTGTTAACTTTTTATGCTGGTATTATCTATAATTGCATATGCTGTTTATTTGCAGTATTGTGCAGTATGGACAAGAGAATTGCAAGGAGTTGATCGAGAAGCACAGAGACTGTATGAAAAAAATGGGATTCAACATTTAAAACTATAATTGAATGTAGTATTGTAGCCAAAAGAATTTTTTGTTATTCATGCATACATATATGTGACATAATAATAGCTCTTGTTTTAATGATTGTATTTTCTGCCGGCAGAGATAACTTAAAAATGTCCTAGTCAATAAAAAAAACGTAAATAAAATAGTTCGACATGAAACAAGGAAAAAAATGTTATTTGTGTGAAAAAATTGTATTTATTTTAAAACAACAACGAGGCAGCAAACCAGTATAATAATAAGTGTCATTTTATTTTGTGAAAGCTTATTCTATTCAATGCTACATTGAATGTTACTATACTACTCACATATACATATTAACTTTTCATTAAATACGTTCATTAATAATTACTACGTTCTATCAAAACATTAACAATGACAATTATTATTTTCAGTTGCAATTTCATACCACTTCCAAATAGCGTAAATCTTATGCCGTAACTACTACAGAGTTAAATCTGTATAATATATTTTTGCATAGCTATGAATAATTTTCCTTTCATAATTTAATTTAATTCTATTACATCCATACATGGTACGTCAGTAGGAGGAGGATAGCACTTTGAGAAAAGTATTATTGAAATAACGGCTGAGTCGCCGTGGATCATGATCCCGGAACATTAAACTTTTAGCTACCCAGATATCGATCCATATACGTTACATAAACATACACACATTATAAATGCATTCCTATTTTCCTACGTTAAGTAAAACGCGTACAAATATAACAGAAAATCTGTCTTTTCCTTTTCTTCATCTAGATGTTAAGGTTTACGCAGTCACAGTATCGTTTTGAAATCCATTATTGCTTCGCTTTTGAGTATCAGTTTCCTCGCTAAATTTTGCTACAACTTTGTCAAGCACGGCGAAGAACTTTTCATTACTCGTACTATTCCTAGCTTCTAAAGTGGGCTCAGGTCCGAATTTCTCGGCCACTGCGGCTAAATATTCATGAGCAACAAGAGCTATGTACGAAACTGAATCGAATTCAACGCCATCCTTCAGCTGTACTCTGATAATCATATCTGTTTCCTTGTCTTTCTCTTCCAAAATCATCAGTTTGGAGGCAGTGGATATGGGCGTGGTGATGGCTTGTCGACTCAATGACTCCAAATTGATGTGACAAAAGCTGAGTAAGTGTAATGAAAGAGCAAAATATTCCAGAGAAACGGACCTTGTTACAGCTTCTGTGCAGACAACGAAGATACGGTAGAAGTCTAGCAGGATGCTTACAATTTGCTTGGCATTGCGTTCTGAAAAAACGAAAAACAACCAAGCGATTAGTAAAAATATAGGCCATGTTGGTCAAACTTAATTAGTTGTAGTTCATTACTCAGAGCATCTTGTCCATTGGAAGCCTTCTGAAGCAGAGCAAGAGTAGAAAATCCTTTTAAAATTGCCTGTTGTACATGTCCCTCAGGTATTGGAATATCAATCTCATCAGCAGTTGGACAATGTTCATCAGTTTGACTGCCAGAAGCAGTGGATGAGCCCGGCTCTCCTCCAGCTTTTTCTCGGAAACTTGACAGCTTTTTCTGAATAGATGATGGTTTCGGATTCTTCATTAGCTCTTTTAAAGCCTCACAGATTGAGGGTACAAATTCTGATTCACAAAATGGCTCATATTTCGTGGCTAGTTTTTGTCGTTTTGATATCGATATTGAATTAGTGGATGATTGACCTTTTGGATCTTCTTCTTCTTTTCCCCCATCAACATTTTCAATATCTCCTGCATCCCCGTCCAGGGATTCAGCGTCATCGTCGTTTTCGGGATTGAGAAAGTCGAGAAGTGTGAAAAATAGGATGATTACGTTTCCTAAAAGCAGAGCTGAAAACACACAATCATTTGCCTTTTTGTGATTCAATTTTACCTTGATCTAAAAGAACAAATGGTTATGATCATCGTACCGTTTCTAGAGCTGGACATGATGAAGTTGGAACATCCAAGGAAATTTGAGGATTGTAGCAAGTCGGTCCATTTTTTCACTTGAGCCACGTTCCTCAAGTACCAAACAATACGGCGAAGCACAGAAAAAACCTGGATGAGAACAGCAACATCCGAAACTTTGGTACAGAGGTCCACAATTTTTTCTACCAACTGAATAGACGAATCATGAACTGTGAAGTCTTCAATTATACCGGGCTCTGAAATAACATTTGCAAGAATTCCCAAAGCAATTTCCTGCAAGCAGAATAATAGAAGGCGATGTAATAATTATACTAGTTTAAATAGATGTAATTAAATTATTTAGTAACATAATTCTCTTCTCACCGTAAGCCTATTACAGGCTGAACGATCTATAGTGTCGCTTATAAACGAAAATATTTTATTTTCCACCAGAAAATTCATCACATCTGTCTCTGAGCTCATGTCCCATAAGAGAGACATTTGTTCCTCAAATTCAGTGTCCAGCCGCTGTATTCTTTTCTCAATATCCTCGTCAGTTTCTTCACTTTCTCGAGCTTTTAACAAACATGAAATGGAGTGCTGGGGCAGCTCTTCAATCCACCTCATAAGAATTCTTAAAACATGGCGTTCAGAATACACTGTACTTCCTATACGATCACCCCTAAATGCTTCTTCGGTATCCTGACTCTCTTCATCAGAGACCATTGGATTACAAGTTTCCTCTTCATCATCCTCTTCTGTAGTGTTAAGCTTTTCGTTGTTATCCATTATTCTTTTACGACTAGGTTTATCCGGGTTATTGCGCTCTTCGTCATCCTCTTCCTCATCTGCTTCCTTATCTGGTTCTTTTCGCTTCAGACTTAACCTCGTGTTGGTGGGGGAGCTTTCATCTTCTTCACCGCCACCGGAATAAGATTCCGTAGGTGATTTATACGGCGCAGGAATAGATGCCTTCAAACAGTCGTCCTCTTCGTCTTCTTCCCCGCATGAAGCATAGTCAGGAAGATCAGGGTAAGGCACAAGACCAGAAGAATTGCTAGATGTGTTAGCACTATCTTCTTTTTCAACACTACTTTCAATAACAGTTGCTTGAACTTCACTCCTCAAGATCCCGTCTTCTGGAGTTTCCTGCACTCTTCCAACATCTCTCAAAGGTTCACTTGAATGATCTGTCATGCTACTGTTCGCTACACTCACAGAATCTCCTTGAAAATCTACCAAACGAATAACAATTCCAGAGTCACAAATTGACGACGGTTCTCCTCCTCCGTTGGATTCCTCAGAAGGATTTTCCCTTTCTTCCACTGTGCTACTGCTTTGTGCTTGTGAATTATGTTGCTCCTCTGACGCTTCGGTGTTTGCTCCTTCCCCACCTAATGGGGGTAAAGCTCTCCTGGAGGAGCTGGGGCCTTCAATAACGTTATTACTCTGCGGTTGTTGTTGTTGTTGCTGCTGCTGATATTGGGCAAAATTTTCGTGTACAATATGCCTCACTTGAACAGTTCCTCCAAAATACTGAATAACACTCCTATGCACTTCCTGTTCTATTGGAGGTATATCACCATCAACGCTACTATCGTCGTCCGAGTCTAGAGCATGAATTAGCTGAAAGAAACGGTGACCTTGATTAGCATTATTATCGTTTTCGTCTTCATCATCATCATCAACACCTCCCTCAATATCCCCTCCAGCAAACTCTTCCAAAGCTTCACCAAGTTCAAATTCCGCTGCGGGGAAGAAGACTGGCTCAACGTCGGAGTCGGAATACTCAGAGTCCTCACCGTCAGAATCTAGGTACACGATTCCTGATTCGCTGATGTTTCGTGGACGTCCCCGTAAATTCTTCATTCCTTTTGTAAGCGGTTAGCTGTCACCTTGAACCAATCAAAGAAAAAATCTCATAAATTCACTTGGTAAACTGAACTAGTTTGAACTAGTGCACTTTGACTTTAGTTAGGTCACTAGATCAACACCATCAAGCATTTCATTAATTTACTGTATTATCAAATGACTAGTCTGGTGTAAATTGTAGTAAAACGCTCTATTCCTACGCGTTGAAATTGACACAGTTGATGCAAGCTTAATTGCTGTCTTGATCAGAGATTATTATTACGGCGTATTACTTAGCAGTTACATATACACGAAATTTACAAAGAAAACTACTTTTTGTTTGTTTGTATTCACAAACACAAAAGAAAATGAAAGCCTAATTCACTTATTTCTGGCAGCGGCACCACTAGTTGTCAAAAAATGGAGAAAGCATATTCGTATCTGAAATTCAGGATACGTTTATATATCTCTGTTTGTGAGTGAGCTCTGTTGTTAGCTCATCTCCAAACATTTCTGCTGATGTTCTAGTTCATGATTACTACGATTAACCCTGTTATGTTACGTCACTTCCTTTCTATTTCATTTAGTCATCACAATACAACTTTTTTACGATGTGCAATTAAAATTAATTAATGGAAAAAAATACCTCTTGTAAGCATGCCACGCGGCTTGGACATTTTCTTTTAGACATATGAAAAATTCATTAAGTTAAGCACTGGTGGTGAGTAAGTAGTAAGTACACACAGAAATATGTGCAGTTTTTGCAATTTCCAGCGCATTAAACAGCACATCAATTGATCATTTGTGCACTTTTTTTTATGCACCACCACCGTGTTAATCACTTTGGAGTAGTCAGAGCCTGATCAATTTATAAATCTGTGTTTGTCTGTCCTCTCTGCTGCTATGCTAGTAGTAGTACGCATACTCGATCTCGCATCTCAGACTCATTAAATTAACAATCAACGCAGTCCTTACTTACGCAATTGCAAGACATGAATATTTGATCGGAATGAGTACTGCACGTATGACGTATATGTATGCATATTATGTCAATTATGTTCAGTGTGTCCCTGTTGTTATTGTCAGTACAACTTAGGATTCTTAGGAAAAGAGTAATTCGATACAAGACGGAAAAGGGTGAAAACTTGCAAACACTCTACTACTAATTATTCATTGCATTACATTACAACACAACCAACAATAACAATTAAAAGAAATGCAAATGGGGTATTATATTACATGAACTGCGATACATTACTTAACATGGCACCGTCAAAATTGGAAAAAATATATACAGGTTTAATTGCATTTATTTTGTGCATTGCATATATATATATGTTAATGTATGTATAAGGATCTCCCCTTTGCTAGATGCACTTTCTTTTTTAAACTTTCTGAATTTCCATAGTCCGTCTGTTTCCGCCGCCGCCTTATTTGTTACATTTCATTCCTTTGTAATGCCTTATACCAGACAAATATTTGTATGCCTATTTGTAGATGCTTTCGTTGATTTTTAGATCATAGCCTAACTACTACAATATTAATTAATGTGTCGTTAAAAATATGTAATATTATTGTTCATAATTTTCCACCTTACACAAACCAAGTCTCAGCTGCGTTCATGTAGGGGTTTTGGCAAGGTTTATATTAATAGTGCATGCTTTTATGTGTATACTTTATCTTCTGTGTGATATGATATTACATTCGTTTTAGAGTTTTGTTGTTGGAATCAAACAACCAGCATATAAAAGAATTGAGGTTCTCTGTAGGTAGCATCCATATATCACGTATGTAAATGAAAGAAAAGGGTGCATGCAGCTCTCCATGCATTTCTTGTAATCATTTTGAAAAGGAGAACAGCACATGTGTTGAATGATCTTTCCCTATTTCCCGAAGTAGCATTTCTCATACTTTTCTTGTTTTTCTTATGCATGCGGCAGTAAGAAGAAGATGCCTGTCTGGTCTGTCTGGTGGGGGTAAAAAACATACCATGGGAAGGATAGTCCGATTCTGATCTGCTGATAGTCAGACGGATTTTAGCTTCCATAATCAAAACATTTAGCTAAAAAAGCGACTCTTTAAAAATTGAATATTTGAAAACGATATTTTTTTTAAATCTGACAGGACGTAGTGCGCGGATAAGGACTGAAGCGGAGGTATTTATTTTACAAATTACTTTGTTCATTTAGATTAGTCCAAGTAATGTTTTACAACATTGTTGGATGAAAGTTGCAAGAATGCATTAGTCGTCCCAGCTTTTTTTTTGTGAAGTTCAAAAATTACACTCGTAAAATATTACTACAAGTGTATGGCACTGGTAAATGAAGCTCTCAGCTGTTATAGCTGATTTGAACTGAAATGGATTAAGAATCTGAATACGTATTTACCTAAATGTTTTTTTTTGTTTGGAACAGGTTAAAGTAGCCCAAAAAGAGACGATAAGGTGGACTGATATAGTGACAGCGGTTAGTAGCTACTTTTCACCCAGATATATTGCTCTACCATATTACCAGAGTAATGGGGTCTGACGGTAAGAATGATTCTGAATTGTGTTATAATATTACGTTGTTTAGTACTGTGGTATTTGAAAAGAGGTTTTAATTTGTGTAATATTTCGTTGTTAACATGTATGTATAGATCGCAAAAAAAGAAGCAGATCAAGATCCCCACGGGGAGGTGATCGAGCAGATAATAATAGAGAACGTGTAAGGGACAGAGATCGTGAACGCGGCGGCGGCGGCGGCGGTGGCGGCGAGCGGAAAAGGGAACGGGAAAGAGAACGTTCCAAATCGGCTGAGAGACACGAAAGACATCGTCCAACTAAGAAAAGCCGTTCAAGAAGTCGTGACGATGAGCCTAGAGTTTCTAGAAGAAGGAAAGCATCCATATGGTGGGATAGGCCACCAACTGGTTTTGAACATATTACTCCGACCCAATACAAAGCCATGCAAGGTAATAAAGGTGATTTTTTATATTTATTGCCAATCGTTTTATGATCGATGACGAATTTACGAAACATATAAAAATAGTATCGTGTTAATTATTTTTTATAGCTGCTGGACAAATTCCAGCCAATTTGATATTAGACACACCTCAAGCAGCCGTACCCGTAGTGGGCTCCACAGTCACAAGACAGGTAATTGCGATATGTTTTTTAATACATTGGTAGGTCGTGGAATACATTTTACCAATATTGTTTGTATTTTCTCAGGCAAGACGTTTGTATGTTGGTAACATTCCCTTTGGAATCACAGAAGAAGAAATGATGGAATTTTTCAATCAACAAATGCATCTATCTGGACTTGCCCAAGCCCCTGGCAATCCAATATTAGCTTGTCAAGTGAATTTGGATAAGAATTTTGCTTTCTTAGAGGTATTACTTTCTATGATTAAAATAAAATTGAAGAATAGCAAGAAAAAAACATTTGAAATCTTTCCTGGCTAAAGATTCCTTGATGTATTTCATTTTTAGTTCCGATCAATTGACGAGACCACACAAGCAATGGCTTTTGATGGCATTAATTTCAGAGGTCAAAGTTTAAAAATTCGTAGACCACACGATTACCAACCAACTCCTGGTATCGACCCTGTACATGTTGGACAAGGAAGTAAGACCTATTATATGCCAATACATTAGCTTACTTAATTGTATGTTGTTCTCATATTCACTAACGTACATTTTTTTTTGTAGGTTCCAATGTGAGCACAATTGTCCCAGACAGCCCACACAAAATTTTTATAGGTGGATTACCCAACTACCTGAACGAGGATCAGGTTCGTAACAGAACAAATAAATTAGCAAAAACAGCTTTATCGTCGTGTTCAAACGTAGTAGCTGAAGAGGGCGACATTCACTGGTTTAGGAATAGTAGTATTTGTCTGGTTTCATCATAATTCATATATTATCCATCTGTATTTTATTTTAGATAAAAAATAGTAACTTTTTTGGTAGTTTTGTATAGGAAATAGGGTTCATGGGATTCATTGCATTGTAGGTTCAGTTAACTTTTTTTCACAGAAACGTAGCATTAAAGTTTTAATGGTAGGATTTCTTGAGCAGATCATGGCAGCTTATAATAGATAAAACATGTGTAAAAATTATATATCTATCTCTGTTGTTGAACGAATTAATAACCCGTTTGACTTTATTTCCGTTCCCTTGTAGCCCAGGTATGTGGGCAAATGCAATATAAGCGTATTGCAATTGAAAGTATGGGCAGTGCGGCTCCTCTCACGATACTCAATTACTTAAGATCCCTGTCACTTAATTGTCACTGAAAAGGCAAGTAATTTTTTACAAAAATTTTAATTTTTACACACACCATGAAAAACGAAAAAAGAATTTGTTTGCAGGGAGCAAGAAAAATGTTTCTTTTAGAAAAATGTTGGTGGTAAGTGTGTGTCATGTGTTGTTCGAATGTTTTTCGCAGGATTTTCTTTTTACAGCAATTTTCAGGGGCTATCGTCTTCAATTCTTACATCTTTTTTCAGTATTGTCCATCTAGCATTTTATCGCGTGCACGTTTTACAGTTTCCATTCCTTCATGTCGTACGGATGATCGTCGAAACTGGATTTTTAAGTGTTTCTTGCAGGTCGTGCGATTCTTTGCAGGTTTTTATTTTTTTTCCAGGGAAATTATATTATGCATTTCAGTTTTATAGCATTCATCTTCCACTCACCACAGCATCATCATCTTCATGATGGCGGTCGCCATTTGGAATTTTTCAGAAAATAACAATTGACTTTGAATCACTTGACATGTAACATCGTTATTAGTATTTAGCTTCAATTTTCTAATCATGCAATTTTATAATAGGTAAAGGAACTGTTGAGCTCGTTTGGAAAGCTCCGTGCGTTCAATTTGGTCAAGGACTCTGCAACTGGCTTGTCCAAAGGTTATGCATTCTGTGAATACGCAGATGTCTCCATAACGGACCACGTAAGTTTTATTTTATTTTCAAATACCTACTTCAAAATCTTTGTGCATAAAATGGGGTATTTTTATGTTTTTTAATTTACAATAATTTAAAAATATGAATGAAAACAATGCTGAAACATGTAATACGTCATAATAACTTATTATTAGCAAAATCATTCAGCATGAAAATATTACTGTTTGTTACACATGCTTGTTTATTTTCTGAATTTTGTGAAGTTTTACTCTTCGTATACAAATTTAAAGTTTTTTTTTTTTCAAGTGGAATGCCAATATTCATCATGCTATGAATAATTTTGAAAAAAAGGAAAACAAACATTGTTGATTTTGATTGCATTTATAATAACGTTGTTATATCTTTTTCTCTTCCTTTTGATAATTTTACTGTCGACACCTGTCGTGTCGTTAATCTTAAAATAAGATCAAGTTTGTTACACGTACGTAATCGTTATTGTTATTGTAGCACTTTGAATTGTGGAATTTCTTCCGACATCACAACAAAGTAGATTTTATTTATGATGGAAATTAAAAATTGTTTATGATAACTCGTTGTTTACAGCAGTTGCTTCATATTACATATTGTTTTTCTACTTAATAACATGTGGGGCATATATTTCAGCTTGAATGGTTTGGTATGGCGTTCATACTGATTATAGAACGTAGCATCATCATCAGCATGTTATCTCTCTGGAGAGATTACACATATATTGTACAAAAAGACCAGGAAATGTCATTGTGATTCTTGTGCGTAAGCAAATTTGACGGCGAAAAAAAATGTCCCTTGTTTGTACTCTAGTCCAAAGCCACACAAGTGTATATATAGCTTACAAAAGAGGCTCTCAACCTCATATCCATAAACATTACCATTTTCGACTCTGTTGCTGTGAATTCAAGTGATACTCTCGAGGGTAGAATGTAAGTAAATGATGGGAATTCTGGAGGAGAAAATGCTGAGTTGGCTGATGATAGTGAGAACATGAGCTTCATGAAACACCACTTTTGCTCGTTTTGTCCAAAGACAAAATCCATCCGTAGTAGTTTTCTTTAAGGATTATGACAGTTTTATTTCCCTGTGTGGTATCAAGAACTGAAACACCAATTTGGTTTCTTTTAGAAAGGATCATCACTCGCAAAGCAGTATACATAGTAGCCATTTCTCATTCGCAGGCTTAAACAGGATGCAAGTACATATAAAGAAGGTACTTATTGGGACACCGACACCAAAAAAAAGATACCATCACATTAGTCAAATGCTACACAACGTTTTTAACCAAATGAGCTCAAAAATATTGTTTAAGATTCTTCATTGCTCATTCTTTTACATGCACCCGTTTCGCACTATAACTTTATTGTTGAATGAGGCGTACGCATACGACGAGCTTTATTACACGCATAAAAAGTACCTAATAAATCTCATCTAGGTAACTGCTGAATCCTGAAAATATACTGAACTGGCGTGCGCACACATGTCATCCTAAAAATATTCACATTAAGAGTACATTCATCGTACTGTTCACATGAAGGGTCGGGCGAGAATCTTTTAAACCTTAAAAACATTTTTTGTGCAAAGGAAAAATACATGAGTACAAATATTATTTTAAAATAATTTTTCCTTCAAATCCAAAAATCATCGTTTATCGTTCCAATCCAAATTTCATTTTATGTTTTGCTGTTCATCAAAAAAGGTACTGCGTAAAAAAGTTTCTGTCAAATCTCCAAAGATTTTTCAACTCGCCCCAAATGAAGACTACACAAGTTATCAAGATTTTTTCATGGTTTTTATTTTATGAAAATGGTAATCTCAGCATTTTATTGTTGCAACTTGAATTAATATTTTTTATATCAATTAATAAACTTCTTTAGCCAACTTATTTTATAATTTTAAATAAAATTTCAGTGATTAAACTTGTAGTAGTATCTGCACACCAGCGGAGCACCAATCAAGATATTGACTTGGACGAGTTAATTGACAAAAATACCCGGAAACTAAAACCCATTACAAAGGTAATTGACGACCATATGATGGCTTCCCGAGACTTCCCCCGCATTATAGATTGTGGTCCTGATGAGACTCAAAATTGGTACGAGCCAGATCCAGAAGACTGCTCGTGCTATTTTGTCTGCACGGGTAAATTTTACGTCCATCGACAGTGCAATGCCGGCCTCTTGTTCGACACTAAAAATCACGATTGTAACTGGCCAGAGGTTGTAGAGTGTGGGAATAGACCAGCTCCATGGACAATTCCTGAATACGCAGGGCCACATCACAACCCCCATCACTATCATCTTTACGAGTATTTGAATAGCGAGAAGATTCAACGAAAAAATGAAAAGGGCCGACTACTGGGGCAGTTGGATGAAGATTTAAGTGATGGAAAGGACACTGAATATGAATTATTCATGTAGTGTCAGAAGTATTTTTTTTAAATCGCTATTATAAATAATTATTGTTATAATATCATATAATTTTTATTCTTTTATTCATATAACATTTCGTATAGTAATATATATATAATTTACGTATGTACTTTTATTCCATCCTTGCTTATATAGTTTTATATGATTCTATTATTCAATCAATCACATCTGTGTTAAAGTATTATTTTTATATTTTTTTGTACATTTTACAGCAATAACTACATAACTTGCTTTATAGTTAAGTGTTTTATGTAACAATTTCTATTTAATTATGTACAGAGTGCACATTACAGTCAATCATTATATTTTCCTAAAGTCCTCTCTCTTAAAAAATACACATTAGCAGGGATTCATCCAGATCCTGGATTGTGTTGAACATATTTGGAATAGAGTGTGCAGTCATACTGGCCAAATACTGATGTATGTATACTCGTATATATTTTTATGTAATAATCACTTATTTTTGTTTTAATAGTATTATCACAATTAATGCTATTTAACTTACGTTGTTCAAGAATTAAAGTTATAATATGCTGTAACATTCTTCGGTCTTTCTACTGAGAAATATCTTAATACTTGGTTATTATTTTTCGTCATTATCCTTCCTTCTTAACAAATGAATAATCACTTAATCACACAAGCTAAATATAAGAGATGTGTGTAAATTATAACAAATACGCATCAAACATCACAAACATGCTCATCATCCTTTTACTGTACACAGTCAGTAGGATTCAACAGCTTACGGTTATTAACCTGATATGCTAAATCCACATGCATGAACTTGATTGTTCATTTTGCTTGATTTGGTTCATTAAATGACAGATGAAGCGTCACCCATGCTAACGTCTAACGCTATTAAAAACAGTTCATTTCACTTTAGATGTTTTACATAAAAAAAATCTCATTTACTAAGAATAACTATTCTCATTCTTCTCCGCTTCTTGAGATTGTGGTTTTTACATGTTTTAGTAGTGGACAAGTTTCGTGACAGAACAGTTTTCATCACAATGTGATCTCGACTTGAGTGAATGCCACTGAGCTATTGCGGTTCGCTGTGACTGTAGCATGTTCTTCCAATGATTCACTTCATGAGGACCTTTGGAAAAAAAGAACATGATCATATTGCCTCATAAATATAAAAAAGGAACGTGTAATAGTATGAAAAAAAGTTTTGTAGCCTCCCATGAGAATTTTTTTAAAGGAAAAATATGCTGCCGAGTTGGCTTTGGCGGAAGTATGTACATAGATTTATGGTGGTGATGTGATGATGATCATTAATCATATAATATTAAATATATGGCTCACCCGAGGCCTCTCTTCCAAGCACCAAACGACCAATAAAATGATCCTTGATAACACCACCATTGAAGTCCAGCACAGTGATGATTATAGAGCAGTCAGGTAGTTGTACCGAGTTGACATCAAAACTGAAAAAAGACGAGACATTATAAATGTTGAATTGCCATCCTATCATCATCATTGAATCATCAAGTTGTACGTTATTCAGCAACAATCAAATCAATTTGCGTGTTCTAGTGAACATAAGTAATACAATACTGACATCAAAGAGATAGGTGTACTATTAAATTATAATTGGTGGATATTATTCGTTTACCAGTCACCACGAACAGTCGTAAATAAGATTAGAGCCTTGGGGCGTGGAAGGGGAAAACAAAAATATACCAGGAATCCTCTGCGTTGCACATATAACATATAACTTTAAATGTATATGCCTACATGGGTAAAAGTCATCCTGAAGTGCTCATGCAACGTCATGAATAGAAAATATGTATAACCTTTGTGTTATATAATTTATAATTATTATATTACATATTATGCTATGCCGTGTGATTTCCTGTTCAGAATATAAGGATGATAAATTTAATTTGACGAGAAGCTAGTGATTACGATCTCATCGACCAGAAAATTTCGTGCTTTATCTCTGTCTTCCTGAGTATTAAATGGTGAAACTCACGAACGTTGTAACACACCGAGCACGCCTCCGGATAAACACAGATTACATATTTTTAAGCTGATAGAGAAACACCTATGAAATCCCACAGGATGATATACATATGATGTTAGTAAAAAGACAACGGCTGAGGTTGGTTGGTGGAGTGGAGGAAATAAAAAAAGCGGAACAAAATAAAGCTGTAGTAAGACCTGTACACACGTAGCTGTGGGAATAACCAAAGTTTCCCTCAACTTACTTTTCGCGGATAAGATTAGGGAGGTTGAAAATGACCTCATATGTATCTGTGTACCAAATATGGAGACATTTGAGTACACCATTCTGAAGATATCGTGCTGACAGACAGACAGATAGACGGACAATCTTACCAAAGTCAATAATATAGCTGCTTTCATCAGCTACGTAATAACCAACACTACACATATTCTACACAGTCTACAGTACTGCCATTTCAAGGAACACAGACATGCCACTACTTTTATATATGTATTATAAAATTCGTTCCGAGGGAAAAGATTTGCATTTTGCATTCCGTTTCTTTCTCTCAATCTCTAGCATCTACCTACACGCTTGACGACTACTAAATAACACTGGTTCCAGAATCCAGTGTGGTGTTTGTTGCCTCAAGGAAATTACATAGGGACACTTCTTTCGAAAAATAAAAGGATAATTTCATAGCTAAAAAGTACTAGAAAATAGATTCATGCAAAATTCCTCTTGTCTTGACAGAAGTTTTTGGCGGTGGGAAAAGAAAATGGAAATACCTACATTTTATTTTTTCTCACGCTCAAGATCATTTGCTTTAGTTCAAACTGTGAATCCTTGCTGACCTATTCTCCCCGTATAAAAGAAAATTCCGTTTACTGCTCTCCCCACCAAAAACAGGAAGATACAAAGGTACATTGAAGTAACGAACCGGAAAGAGAACAATCATCCTTTATTTCATTTTGTTAGCGGGTATGTATGCCTGCAATTCCTACTACCACCAATCCTTCAGCTGAACATTTTTCTTATTTTCCTTTGTTTACGCACGTAGAGTAATCAAAAATAAATCTTGACTTGACTTCACTTTCGTTTTCTTCGTCCACTGCTTCCTCTGATAAAACGAGTACAAAAGAATGAACAAGGAGAAAAAGAGAAAGCCAATGTTCTCTTTTGGACTGAATGACTGCATCCACCTTCTACTTTTTCTTTGTGCATCGTTCAAACCAAACAGCCTTGAAATCACTCCCAAAGGAGTTAATACCATCATCCTCTTTCGCTTTCCTATTTATATTATTTTGGTATACACAAAGATACAACACACAGGAGGCCAAAGTGGAAAAAACTAAAGACTAAAGAAATTTACTTGGAAGAAAGATGGAACAAAAATGGTACATTTTGCCTTTATCATTCTTGTTTTCTCGAGATGCTATGCTTACATGCTTGTTCATGTTCGTGTGTGCTCTTTTTAGATACATATTTTAAATTTTCCAAGAGTTTCACAGGAGTTTCATAAGATCAACAAGAACACGATTAGGAGAAGCAAATAAACGCTTTCAGATGTATACATACGTGATTTACTCACTGTATTGTATTTACACAAGGTTTGTTGTTCATTGAGCACGTGGTGAAAAGTAAATTGCAAAAAGAATACAAACTGAATTTTATTGAAAATCTTTTTGAATTAAAAACATTTATGTAATGCCTGACACGTTTAGATTTATGAATGTACTCAAAGTTCAAAGTAAAACCACGCAAAAAAATATGCAAACTGCAATAAAGTTATAAAAGATTTATCATCTTCATATCAACATCACCCTTGTTTACTTTCACTGTTTCTCTTGATGGATAAAGGTGACATCAAAAAAAGTGATTGCCTGATGATGGAGGAGAAGTGGTTTCCTCCCTCCCTTCATCTCACTTTATAAATCTGGGTGACTATATGTACTAGAGTAGAGGCTTTTTTTTCATGTTACGACATAAATGAAATGAATAAATCCATTTTTGATGTTTTGACTCTAGTCATGAGTTGCATTTGACTTTCATCCTCACACACCTCTACCTTTGATACCCATACGACAAAATTAAGTATAAAGTTGATGCTCTCTCTCTCTCTTATTCTTGTCATCTCTTTTTTACACTTTTCACAGCAATATAATTTCTACGCCTCGTTTTTATCCACTTAGTTTTACATCTACTACTATACATTAAAAAAAAAGAATTATTAGCAAAAGAGAAAGCGAGACATGGAGAAGAACAGCACAGAAAAGTGACACCATGAAAGTGTTCACCTGTAATAAACTCCAGTCTTCATTGGTATTACACACGCTTTTGAAAATGAACGGTGGTCGTGGCACGGAGACGACAGGAGGAGGAGGAAAAGTAAAACTGAAAAAAGTTAAATATTACACCACCACCGCAGTATCACATTTCCATTGGGAATAATAATTGTGTTTCGGTCTATCTGTGGTCTGATACTACTACTACTACTACTACTACTACTACAATGGCTATGTCGGATGGTGAAAGTGGAAAAATATAGTATACATTATATATACCTACTTTATGTAACAAAGTCATGCTATGCTACCATATATTGGACTTAATGGAAACAACGTTGTATCCATTAGATGACGTAGTGTAAAGAAGATCTTGGTGATGATGATTTGAAAAGATAGCATTTTTTCTTTCTATATATTTTCCCTGGTCTCTGCCAACTAGTAAGAGTTACATGCTTATTTGGGTTGTGTTTGTATGAAAGGTGGTGGCTGTGGTGGTGGCACTGTATTTTTTTACTCATTTATCACGCAAACACAAAAATATATATAGAGAGAAAGAAAACGAGGGAAAAAAAAGAAAATTGAATGAACACTGGGTGCAATTAGGTCAGAGCCCATCATTTACAAAAAAAAACTATAGAGCGTAAGAATAACTAAATGCAGGAGATGGTTTCCAGTTGTGAATGTAACAGGAAAAACTTGTTAAAAACATTAAGGAGATGGCAGAACGGTGAATTTCACGCTGTTTCCTCTCTTTTTGGCGTGCTCTCTATGAAAGCCTGAACCACTTGAACTACTATATATTTTCTGTTTCGGTTTGAGTTTTTTTTTTACGGAATGAGCAATATAATGCGATGGGTTTTGCCAAATAGGGAACGAAAAAGAAAATGGGTATTTTATGAGTAAATCAGAGTAGTGAACAACAATAACAAAAGACTTGGTGGAATATTGCCTTTCAGAGTAAAAAAAAATACTGGCGTTGTGTTGTTGTGGATGTAAATATTGCAAATAGCTGAAAAATAGCAAAAGGTCAAAACCTATGTCGTATGTAGTAGGTGTTTACAACCATATATAGTTCCTTCTATATGGCATGACTCATGACTTCTGAACCCGATAACGAACTACACCTCATATTTTATTCATAATAATGATCTATCTGCCCAAAACATTATTTTATTGTGGATTTATGATGTAAAGCAAAGGAAAGATATGAAATAGGATACCTTAAACTTTCATTAAAGACAGGATCAAGGGTGTACTTCTTATATGAGGTCTTCTTTGTCTTGATATGTCTTTCATTTATCACTAGTGTCACTTTCACATAAGGAGCTAGAAACCGTAATAGAAATGCAAAAATATATTATTCATACCACATTACTATAATCTGTCTGTATAATAGGGTATATTTTATGGGGATTAAATATGGAGATGGTTGGCGGAGCATGTTTTATTCACACAAGTCCGATAATTACTAATTTGCAAGATGTAGAAGAGCTAGGAACGTTTTTTTGTGAGATACCGAGTGTGTGAGTTTGAGTTCAACAAAACACGTGTAGTTCTGACTGGGAGAACCGGATACATACCTACATAATATGTAATATAAGTAATAATATAAAACTTTTCTTACAACTTCAAAACTCGCAAACAAGTTGTAAAAACTAATTAAGTTTGCTTGCGTTTTAATGCTACCTATCTGCTACTATATCTTGTACTTGTCTCTTGGAGTTTGTCAGGGTCTGTACTTTAATAAGTACTACTCTAGTTTTATGGATGTACCTGTGAGTACAGTAGTGGTGGTACGCTACTTTTGGTTAGAACATTTTTGGTGTGATTATAATCTCACCAGGCGAAATGTGAAATGGCATACAAAAGTTTTTTTTGCTAAGAGTGAGGTTAACCCCCAAACACTGGTTTTATAGGATTTACATGCTACTTACCAGCACCGCCAACAAGGTCAGTAGGAGTTAGCTGTTTGGCCCTAAGAATGTCCACATTGAGCCTACCCGCAGCTGGAAGATAACACAGGGAAAAGAGCAGCTCGCCCAAGTCTTCTTGAGATAGCTGTTTGAAAGGAAGAAAAAAAACCCAGGAAATGACGGAGAAAAGAAATCATTGAAATCTGTTTTTTCTCAATTTCATCTAACAGAATCACATACATATAGGTACGCACTTGATGTTTCTACTACACTTCACACATTTATCTTATTCTTTCTTCATTGTAAACTCCCATATACATACTCTCATCACATTCATCATCATGGTTTACCCTTATTTTTCACTCAAATTAGTTGAAATGAGAAAATAGGCTTGAAAACAAAAAAAAAAGTTTGGTAAAAACCAATCCAACTTTTTTTTCTCATTTTCCACTGCCAGCACATCACATTACCTATATTTCACGGCGTAAAACAAAGAAATTGTTCACGGAAATGGAAATCCATTGAAAAATAGTTGAAAGTTTTTAACACTGATAAAAAACACAAAGGGCGTGCATTGAACGGGGTGAATAGAAACTCTGACAGAAACAGATTGACAAATAGGTAGACAGATAACAAGGAGAGAAAAACAAAGATGGACCTGATGATATAGGATTTTTTTTGCATTGCATTGCAAATTCAACAGAATACATATAGGTAAAAACATAAACTAATGCATAACATCACAACAAGCATGCACATACAAAAACAAGGGCATCGCAGAGAAACAAGTGAAGTGACAAGAGAAAAGTGGAGTGTTGGTGGTGGTTGGGAAAGTGGCTATAAAAAGGCTTACATCTTTTCAGCTTGTTATGTCCTTTAGTCCATTGTGTTCAAAGAGCTTTACAACTTTTTTTGTGTTAAAGCCATGTCCATGTTTTAGCTGTTTTAAAGGACGACAGGATAGGAAACAAGCAGAAAAAAAATAATAAATTGGGAGAATACATACCTAACTGCATTAAAGCATTTACTCGACATGTTTTGCGACTTAACTGTGTGTGTAAGTGTGTGTGTTGCCGATGTTAAGAGTTCATTCATGTCAAAAACATACGAGCTTCAGCTGTATTCAGCTGCAGGAAATGCAAATATAAGTACTACATACGTACATGGGTACCTATATTCATATTCATATAATAACTTTAATAAGAGAATAACTATTTATATCTTTTTTTGTGCATATTTTGCATGTACTTGCGATTGTGTGTTAAAATGTCCCTAAAGAACTTAATCAAAAAGTTCTCGTTTGTCTGACATGACAAAACACACCTTAAATGTTTTCCTTCCTTCTCATTTTGAGTGAATACATAATTTTGTATCTGAATATATTATTTTTCTCATGTTACCTCTCCACTACCACATTTCCTTCCTGTACCATTCTTTCTTCCCATTTGTACAATTTGTGACATTAACCACCAACACTACCGTCTCACACACCACAGAATAAAAACGGACAACAGAGGAGAAGAAGATAACTATAACAAATAACTTTTCCTTCTCTTCTGTTTAAACTTTCACTCGTTCCTCCCACACCTTCCTTTACTTTCTCCTTCGTTTCTTTACCGGAAAGTAAGCTTTTCTCCTTTATTCTTCTTTTTATTCGTCGAGAAACTGGAACTCCTGTATGGGAAAAGGGAGAGAAGAATTTGCATTCTAAAGTAAAATACAAAACAGTGGGTTATAAAATATTGATGCGTGTGGCTGACTTGAATAAGTAAAAGCAAAAAAGCACGCAAGATTGTTAAAGGTCGGGGTACCACAGGTATACTTACTGCTTACTGTGTAGTCAGTTAACATGCACACTGGAATCGTTTTGTCACTGTCACTATTTTAAACAGATATTTCCCCTATGCTAGATTTTTAATATTATTTTGCATTATGCATAATCTGCGAATTTTCTAGACATTTTGCTGTAATGAGTGTTGTCAAACAAATTATTGTAGTTTTTTTCTGTGGGAAATTACTCGCTCTTTGATCTTTAGTGCAGAAAAATTCATATATATGACGTGAGTACTTACCGCCTGAACAGCTTCCAAAGGCTTCCAAAAGTATACTCCTTTGAGCACGTTGATGTCGGCAAGAGGAAGGAGCACTTGACCGATCACCCGATGCCTTGAGTATTTGTCAAAGTCCTTCACTATCATCTATAGGCCCCCCGTGCAAAGCAAAATCATACAAATCACACAAGTGAGTAACATTATTACACCATTTATAAAAATCAGGTCACATCGCAGCTTTCTTTTTAGAGGTGGGATTAAAAACAAATGTGATGATGCAAACAGGATGTTCCATTTCCTGTGTCCATGAAAGTATATATGTATATATCATCATCTCACATCTCTTTTATTAAATCAAAAGTCAACCACGAAGAAAAACTAACACTGTAAGCCAACAAGCTTTACGTAATAATAATAATAACTCATATAATTCAATTCTGTTTTACTTGGGCTCAAACCGGGTTATAAACTCAAAGAGCTTTTCTGCGTCGTTCTTCTAATTAAGTCATCATATATCATATAAAATTGAAAAGGAAGTAGAGGCATAAAAGAAAAAAGGCGGTATAAAAAATAATAAAGCTTTCAGAAATCAAATTAAAGAAAATGAGACAAAAAATATGGCTTTATTATGGAAAGGATTTTTTTTTAAACTAAATGAAATAAATCTCATGTCTTTTATGATGATAATGATGATTACGATGAGTATCGATCGTCCTATTTCTAAACAAAAAATGAAATACTACAAAGAAACTACACATAAGAATAATTATAATGGAGATAGTGGATAGCAAGGAATATAACAGAAATATTCATTCATCACTATTTCGTCATGAATGAATATTTCTTTTATATTCCTTGGTGGATAGTATATTCTCGCCTACATTAGAATAGGTGGCAAGGTGGGTTACGCTGTAATATGTGTATGTGGCATGGGCTCTGAATAAAGAAAAATCTCATGGACAAAATAGAATGAATGGTTGGTTGGTATTCATTTGAGGAGAAGGATGAGGATGCATATTATGAGAAAAAAAAGGCATCTCTTTTTATTTACTCGACATACAGGGAGAGATGAAAAAAGCTCATAATAAAGCTCGATCAATACCAGAAGGCAAAGTAGCATTAGGCACAGTCACTCACTATCACTACATAGGTATATCAGACAGAGTGATTGTGTGAGTGAGGAAAATTAGTGTGATCTCTTTTTGTGAATAGTACATAACGTCGTGCATCCATATTACACAGTACAAGTACACATATAGTGCAACCCGCCTCCTTTTATTATTTGACGTGACAGATGTAATATATATAATGGGTAGAGAGTATGGATTGTCTCTCATTTTACTACGGAAGAGTGTGAGAACATCATTAAGGAAATGAATCATGCATGAGGGAGCTGCCTAACTAACAGAAAACTAACATTCAATAAAAGCATTGCCTCTGCCGCCGAAAAAAAAACAGTGATAGTTCCTTATAAAAGAAAACAAGACATGATTTGTAGCAGCAGGTCCTTGGCACAGAAAACAAATTTATTTGCTCTTCTCCGAGCTTTTTTTTTGCATATAGACTCCTGTTTTACATACACTTTTTTAGTTGCAAATTTGGAAAGTACGAAACGAATGAAGAACTCTCACCTGCAAGGTGCGCCTTTGAAGTTCCCGAAAGGGGATTTCAAAAGAGACATTCTCGTCAAAGTTAGGATTTTGTGTCTTCTTACGAAGTGCTGTTTGTCTAGAATCCTTTTGATTAGGCAACAAGCAAATCTGGAGAAAGAGAGAAATTACGTTTTATTAGTATTATGTTATTTATTACAATATATGACAGATGAATGTTTTCTTATTTTTTACGAAATTGATTTTTAGTACCTTGACGTAAGGATTTGAGTGAGCTTGATCTGTTTTGGAAGAATCTCTTGTGATAGGTTTCGGCAAATCTTTGGCTTCAATCAGTCGAACAGTAAGGATTCTGGAGTGGACATCGTAGGTAAGGAAGAAATGTAGGGCACCCAAGGCTCCTGTACATGCAGGGGGATCAA
>JAHZNC010006143.1:0-24867 GCA_027744095.1 Zhuqinia jingwanae
CTCGTTATTAATTCAGAAGTCATGATGATGATGATTTGATGAGGATTGCAGTATCAGAATTGAGACTCTCTGCAGGTTACGTCTAGGGTTTTTGTAGATTTGCCTTGGTACTTCCCCCCAGGCCAGTAGTGAAGAATTTTAGAAAGGACACACACTCAACCAATTCGAGTTGTAATCACACAGGTAACAACAACACACGCATGCACGTACATTGGGCGCGCAGTATTTACTAATACCCCCTTGAAATCGTTGACAATACTGCCAACCGATCCAAGGAGAAATCTTTGGCTACTATTTATAAAAATATAAGTAAATATACCTATGCACATATATAGATATATTTTGACGTCTCGTCTATGTAGAAAGTAATATTCAATATTTCAATTTGTTAAAAATGTCCACAATGATGCGCTATATGGTGGTAAGGACTAATAAACATCGACAGCATAATATAGCGTCTTTTACACAAAGCACTTAGGTATCTCCAACTCCAATCTCCAAATATCTATTTTAAGAAGTTTAACAATGATCATGGCCACGCTGATGGCTTTTGTATTGTCCCTTCTCTCTCTCTCTTCCTCTCTTCCTTTGCGCGTTTTGCAAAGGTGTGCTTGATGAGAGCTGGGAGATTCTCTCTCGCTGCTGCTGCTCCTTCCTTTGACTTGACGTCTTCGTGAGAGATTCTTCGACGTGAATCACAGGTACCATAAACACTTGTGCACAATAAAGTCTATATATGTTCGTGTTGTTGTTGTGACAGAATATATATATGATGCACGGCACGACAAACAATTACTAGTAGGTAGCACCTTAGGTTTTAAGTTAAGTAGCACTGAAGTAAATTTTTTGGTCAGCACTGCGCACAATGACTAAGTCTTGTTTAATAGTTAAACAAATATTATCTTCCTTTCCCTTTTCAAAGTTGAATGAATAGAGATGAGATGAATTTATGTAGCGTTGTCCGCGCTGTATTGGTTTTAATAATATGGACATGCATAAATGAATTTTGATTTTTTTTTTGAATGAATGAAATTTTATATTTTGGCTGTATGTTATAGGTGGCTAAAAGATATGTAAAACAGGTAATGAAGGCACACTGACAGAACTGATATATATTTTTTTCTAATAGTAAAAAAAATTGACAGCAATGTTGTATGAGTGTGTAGTAAACTTGATTGAATTTTAATATACTTTGCGTATACTATAGCCAATTTATTTGTTAATTTAGTGGGGTGGTCACTGAGTAGAAATTACGTGTTCACTTTGTCCAAGACTGATAGGATGTGATGCGAAGGGATTGACTTGCTAATTCGCTATGAAGAATATTTTTGTTGAAGGGTCACTCATAAATGCTACCTGCAGCAAATATTTTATTTTGTCGTCTTGTAAGGTAAGTCACAAGCCAGCTGGCAAAGAAACGTTACTGACTGACCAGTTATGTGCTTATAACTTATGGTAACGTGTGCGCGCAGACGTGAAAGATGTGCTTCTCTCTGCTTCGACGAGTGATCTTTGTTGTTGGAGCAAAGATGTTTACAAGAATGGAAGGTGGATTCATGGAGTACATAATCTTTATAGTCAACAAGAGCCAAGTTGTATGAGAGATCTCCTGCTCCTTAACGCTTCCTTGGCTAATTTTGCTTTACTCTGTAACAATTTTAGTTATCACATTAATATGTATGGAATGCATAATATTCTATACCTAGTTCCTTTATGCCGGCACTTTATTTCACTGTACACAAAAAAAAACAAGCTTAACAGGTGAAGTAATATGGAAGGTATGAACTTCAGACTAAATGGAATAATAGGTAGGTAGACTACTTATATAATAATAACTAGTAATGGATAGCCCAAAAATCAAGATTTTCGGACAGATCAAATGGGAAAATGCATTGTGTGAGAGTATGTATGTGCATATGTATACTTGATGCAGAAAAGGGGCACTTCAGGCCACCCGCACATTGAATTGAAATATCGCAGCAATATACATATCATATAGATTCAAAATTTACATTGATAGCCTCCTCATAAATATTTAACATGGGGAACCGCGTTTCTATTACATGCAAGCGACGCAAACCATTATTTTTGAAAAGTGAAAACTTATTATACTCGTTTATGTCAACGCTAGATTTTATTTTGGTGGCCTCATTAATTGCATAAAAGATTTTGGATCGCAGAATCCACTATAGTTTGTACAGCGTCTTGAAGTTTTATTTTGCATGTAGCAATGCATATTTTTATCCTTGAATTTGAAACAATTATGTTAAAATTTTTAATAAATGACCTTTTTTATATTAAAAAAAATACGTTCAGGTACACAACATGCTTTATGTTAAGTTTATACTCTTCCGAGCTCAATAAAATGTTTGTTTGTTTTCAACAATCAAACTCCTCAATCCTGGGTCATTACATTGATTGGTATACTTGTTTAACAACTTTAAAATTTGATCACTAGAAAGTAGACGCACATGTTTATAATTACATCAGCAATGCATGTTAGATCACAGCCTCATGTCAGACAGACACTATCACTTTTCCTGTTGTATCTGTGTCAACAGAAAAATTGATGCTACTACAACACCAAATTTTATCGGTACTTAATAAGATAGATAGATAGATGCTATGTTTTACAATTTTAAAAAGTGTGCTGTAAATATAGTATTCTGAGTGAGCAAAATCACATAACTTTTTGATACGATAATGGATTAGCTCATACGATAAACCTTCCATGAAATCAACAGGCCTGTTTGAGAGATGCAGTTTCTTGTTTGAACCAAGCACGTTTTTTAAATATCAAATACAAGTTTTGGCCCTAAAATCAGAGAGGCTCCTACAAAGAAAGTGAATATTCTACGATTTAAACTCATTCGAGCTACTAGTTTACATTCAGTATGGGCAGACCATAAGTTTTTTTTGCGAACATACAAATAAAAACGCATGTATAAATAAAAAAGTCTCCTTGAACTATAAAAATTTTGTCTCATTTTCACACGCTTGTGCCTGTGCCTTACTCTAAAATGAGGATATACATAAAACAAAAATAATTTTTTGTTCAACAAGGAACAAGGATTAACAAGTCATCTTTTATTTTCTTGCGTCATCTCCACTCTGAAATTTGTCGGCAATAAATGTTGATATAGTCCTTCAATTTCAACTAATCATTTCATTCTTTTACTTTTGAATGTGTTTAATTATTCATTTACAAAATTGGACATTATAGCAGCAGTCATCATAAACGTTCATCATCAGTATTGTAACAACAACCATGAAAAGGATAATCCTCTGATCTCTGGCATGGTGTGGTTGTACCTTTTGTTCCTGGCCTGGTCATTTGATGACATTTCAATTTTGCAAATTCATTTAAATATTAATATGGCGCTAGTAATTTAAACCTCTGGTACCTGCTAATTTAGCCCCATCATCGCTCACGTATAGATTATAGCAATTAATGGGCTTAACCGAACGATTCTGCTTCGGCTCATCAAAGGTAACCATCTTAATAACAATAACAATCAATGATTCATTGCGCTGCCTGCATGGCTTATCTTCATCTTCCTCCTCGCCGAGTTTCTAGATCAAGGCTTACGAGCGCAGTGCCTGCTGCCAAAATCGCTGTTAACTGAACGCATGCGTGTATACATACCTCACATCGTCGTGTAGTAAAATGCGAGACTATGATTCAGCTACCGTAATTATGTTATTATTACACTTCTAGTGCTATGCATGGAATCTCTTGGAGTAGAAGTTGTAGTAGTGATGGAGCGCAATAGTGCAACTCTGCCACAGATTCTGATAGTGAATCATGCAGTATCTACTATAAATGTTTAATGCAGCCTAATCGTGTAAATGCATGCAAAAATATCTTCAATACTAACAATTAATATTGTCCACATCACTAAGTTTGACATGATTCATGAGGTCCTCGTAGTCCTATGATAGTTTTAGTCAGCAACCAAGAGGGCTTAAACATTTGAGCTAGTTGCGAACTATTAAAGTTCAAGTTTCATTGTCAGCAGATAACTGACATGAGGTGAGGGATGTCTCATGTTTGAAGTCATGTATGACGACTGACTTGAATTGCAGATATGTACACTTCATAAATTATTTAAGAGCTCTTAATAATAATTCAAATTAGCACTTTGTTCATAATAATATTATTAACACTAAAGAAACAAATTGGTATTTCTTTAACAAAAATAAACTAAATAGCAGCTGTATCTGTATTTGCATCACAAGACAATAAAAATATGAATGCTAGGTTTAGCACATATTACATAGGTGACAATTTACGAAATACGCATAATAATGCACTTTGTCGTCCGTCCAATTGTCCTATTCTTCAAATCATATAAACGTTGGACATAGCGCGCTGTAGGGAGGAAATCCATTAAATGAGCAAAAGTCTCATGCACGCTAGTTTATTTTGTGGCAAAATATAAGAGACGCGCGCACTCATTATGATGACACATACGGAAACAAAAAATTTTATATTCGATAATAAAGACAAGTACTACTACTAGTTAGTAGTATATATGTATATATATTATATATACACGTTGCAATTACACGTATAACATCTAGGTATGTTTGTAATCAACAACGCATCACATAAGCCCTGCTAACCCTTCATTGTTAAAAAAAAGAGAACCTTATAGGACAGCATTTGTCATAGAGCACTTGACATTTACGAAAAGCAGTCAAGCACGTAAGGGTATACACGTAGTAAAGTAAAAATGACCATTCCTCATCTTACTCATCCACCTGATAACTCTTAACTGATATGCTAACCAAACCATCTAATATTTAAGTTGCTGATGTTTTGTGTACATCAAAAAATATTTACATATGTGTAGGCATATATGTGTATGTAATTTTTGCTGCTGCTATAACTTCTTTTATGCGTCATTGAAACAAAAGGCAAAAAAAATAAAGTCCCAACAACAACCTGCTAGCTACAGGTGTGGGCAGTGGGCATAGATGCTAATCGTGAAATGCATAATAAGAATTGAGGATGAATGACCATTTTCATTAAATGAACAGTCATTTTTGTTGTCTTTTGTACTTGCTCAGCAGAGTGTATAACAAATTGATCAAACATGGAGTAGGAACCCTTAATTAACCAACTACTGTTTTTTATAGAAGGGAGAGAGAGAGAGAGAGAGAGAGAGACGATTTGTAGCGAAGAGTGTTATTGTGTATAAAATTTAAAAATGTGTTTATAGCTTTTTTAAAGGGACACATCAGATAATCATTTATTTTCCTTTTTGAAGGTATGCATATATTGCATATACTATGCAATGAAGTAAAAATATAAGCTGATTGGAATAGAGTACAAATACCATGCATAAATGAAACCCTTCGAATTTTTGTTAACTAGGTAGGTAGCTTTTTTGCTGCCACACACGCACCTTCGTCGTGAAGACATGATGCTTGCATGCTAATATATATCATGCTTATTGTTAAAATTGCAAAATTAAATGAGATTTCACTATTGTATGCAATTTATTGACCATATACTTACATAGTTGATAGTACAGCGAGTATGCATGTAAATATATTGGTTTACAAATTGCAAAGATATAAAAATTGAAAAAAGAAAATGATCTGCATAATAAAGGGGGTAAAGAGGATAACATAATAATTTATGGAGAAGAAAATAAAAATTGTCGATTCTGTGAGCATACTCGCATACAACAAATATAAAATTTAAAATATGATTATCAAAAGTAGCAGACATCCGTTTCATAATCATCATCATCGTCACCCTCAATCACCTTTTCTGTTAACAAAAAAAAAAGTCACTTATTTGTACCTGGTGCATTTAACCAACAATGGCAACTGCTGTGGGATTTGAATTTTATGTGGGGGTACGATTTGATGATGGTAAATTTACAAATTAGGTGAGTGGTAGTTTTGTGGCGGTCAAGAATACATTTTTATGATGGCTACTTTAACACTCAATACATTATTTTTAATTTCTTGGAAGCGCGTAGATTTTTATATTAAAATTTATGAATACCTATCGTAAGTATATGTATACGCCCTTTGCCATGAATGCCTGTTACATTTCAAACCAAAATTATGATTTTTTTGCTAGAATTTCATTATAAAATGTTATTTGCATACCCATGAGTGTCTGGGTTTCGTAGACATTGCGCAATGGACTACTCGTCAAAATTGTTCATGAAATGGCGAAGGAGCAAAAAATAAGATGTTATTTGGTGTAATAATTCATGCGGATGCAAAATAATATTTTTATTCGATGATGAGCTGCCCAATATGATAAAGGGATGAAATTTTCAGTGCTAATAAACAATTTAAGGAGTGTACTTACTACAGTTGTGTGTGTGTGTGTTTGGAGCTACTGAATTTGTGTTTAAAGATATCATTTCTTAGTAGATTTTCAATTTTTGACAGCTGCTTTATTTCTTGACATTGTACACAGATAAATGAATATATCTACAAAACATACTAGCATTGTATTTACACATGGGATGGAATGATGCATCCATGATGTAGGTTAATTGTACGCATCCATAAAATATTTGATTAATCTATAAATTAAAAAATAGAATTGGAAACTTTCTCAAGTATTTAGTTTTTGTTGTTTCATCACTGATTGCTACAAAAGTGCTGACGATTTTAGACAATAGATCAATTTCAAAATTGAGGTAATGTGTATTGCGCCGAATTAAAGTTTAAGTTAAGTGCCGCTTATGTAATTTAGCATACCTAAAATTAGTAGCAACAAAATAGGTTTTTTTTCCGTCGGCTCGCAAATATTGAACGTTCGAGAAGTAAATGCATACGCGTGTATGGGTACTATTCCTGATTAATCGAAAAATTGTTATATCATTTAATATCAGTTTCAAAGTTGTAAAGCTCATGGATGTTTTTATTGTTTTACATCTCATATCGCATCTCTAATTTTGCTTTTCTGTATGCGTTGGGTGAAGTTTGTCCCGCTTTCTACTCAAAAATTTGTTGATAACGACTGACTGATAAAACAGATTGCCAAATAGAAATGTAAACGACCCGTAAATCCACACAAACAGTCTGATACTATTAGGATGTCGATCACATTGAGCCCCCGAATCTGTAAAAAAAAATACGGAGCATAATTTACAGTCAATTTTGTGTGTATACTTTTTCTGGAACTTAAATATTGTTTTTTTCATTTTACTTGTCTTGCTTGTTGTGGTTTCTAATATGAGTTAGATAATTTAAAAAAATCATGCTTACAGATAATGTAAATGGAATACATATTGACATATAACCCCATCAGCATCTGCGCAAATTGGACAGTCGTAATACTGCTAGCCGCATTAGCAGGAAGTTTGACATTGAGAACCTTTAAAATTGAGAATTACGTTTTCCTTCAAGAAATTTGGAACCACAAAATGATTGGTGACGTAGGTTAAAATATAAGTTGTTTTTTTACCCGAAGAGCAAAGTACGGATACATCAACGAGTGAACTCCATAGTTCATTACAGTATACCATCGTCCAATGGGTTCCACGTAAATTCCTACAAAAAAACATAAAAAAGATTATGATAAAATGACTATGATTAAGCCTGATTCTCCAATAAAAAACATGAAAAATAAACTTTTAAATCACCACAAAAATGTTCTATATTATGATTGAAACATTAAAAAGTAAACCCATATTTACTCAAGAAGTTGTTTATATGTACAAGTACACCACAGCACAACAGGAAAGGACAAAAAATGTGTGTGAATAATTTCAAAAAACCACATCACATAATATCTTCAAAATCGGAGTATCAAATAAAATATTGAGGTCCACAATAATAATAAATTAAAAGTCATACCAGCAGTCCATGTTGCAATCAAAGTAATGACGTGATGATACCTTTATTGTAAAAAACATACCAAAAATAATTTATTTTTATGATTATGAACCTAAAGATTAATATTAAATATTCTCACACGAAATTGTTTGTGGGGATGGATGATGGCTTATTATGTGTTTAAAAAATAATATACTGGCGAAGATAAAAATGAAGTATTTTATTCAACAATTTAACGAACCACTGAACAAGCACCAATGGCTTTTTTCTCAAAATGATGAAAAAAGTGTCTCCAAGTTCCACATGTTTGGACAAGATGAACAATAACCTGCATTTTAAAAAACATGGTAATTAAATTAATATATTTCATAACTATTTATTATTAACATATATGCATATTTGTACATAAACTTACGTCCAAAATGTTAGTGGTTTATTTATTCCATCTCTGAAGAGAAAAAATTTCATTATAACATTTCAATATAACACTCTCGTCCGATATTTTTTTACTCCTTTTTTATTATGAAATTTTAGAAAGTTCTCTGTAAACCTACCTGGTACACACACTTCGAAAGAAACCATTGGGTCCTGATACAACAATCCCATAAAGCTCAGGAAAAGTTCGGATAAATCCCAACATTGAAAAAAGTCCAATTACAACATTCCACAGAAGCAACGTTCTTTTAAGTTGTAACGGTTGCCTGTTTCTCATAAAGCTTTGCAATCCAAAAATGGTCAACAAATAGATGCCTCCGGAGTAAAAGGGCAATTTCCAATAGGTACGAAATATGTCTGTCCAATATTGTTCTTCTATAGTTTCGAACCACATTGGATGAAACTTTGGAGGGTTATCAAAAATCCATCTCTTCCATATTTGCAACTCTTCGTCAATTTGTGACTGGTTTACCGATATTGAATTCATAATCTATGCTAATACTGATAATTAATTTTCCAAATGTTAATACATAGTTTAATAACTGTACAATAAGCGTGGCAAAATGTTTAGTCAGATAAGAATTATGAATGAGTCCATGAATCTGGCTTTCCCAGTGGGATGCTCAACGTTTACTGACTTTAGGGACATGGGTAACAGGAAATTGTCTTTTCCATTCATCGTACAAAACTAAGGGCTATTAAAATGGGATTGTTGGGAGCCTCACAACGTGTACTGACTTTAGGGACATGGGTAACAGGAAATTGTCTTTTCCATTCATCGTACAAAACTAAGGGCTATTAAAATGGGATTGTTGGGAGCCTCCTGTTACTTCAGATTCCTTCCCATTGATGAACGAATCAAGACACTTCTGGAATTATACCATTTACATGAAACAGTCTTTTTATTGTTAACATAAATTGAATTCCGTAACATGATATACACATCCATATTTCATCAAAGTCCACACGACCGAAGATGAACTCAAGTCATTTATAGGAGTGTCGTCGGAAGTTCAATAGTTAAAACTTAAAACTCACAATATAAAAGTACAAAGTAGAAACTTTCAATCGTGGTGCAATTACAAATTGGTATGTATGAAACATGGAATGTAGACAGCAACAGTCCTCCTTTAGTAGATAGAACAACCTCGTAAAATAAAGGTTTATAAAGAGATGGAATATTTTAAGCCTTCATTTCAGCAGCACACCCGTGCCGCGCCGCTGCGCTCTTTCCCAGTGGAAAACAAACAGGCTATTGTTTATCAAAAACCAAATATTACTGGGTAAAGAAAGGATCATGGTTTCCTTTATATGAAACAGTTACAAAATTATTTTTAGTGCTAATAAGAAACAATGAGCCACTTCATCATATACACGCACATCTTGAAATATTTGACGGGAACATCCGGTCAAAATATATTATATTATTATTTACTTTTGGATTTTTTTTTCTCTCAAATTAAAATATTCATACACAGTAGCATATTGAGTATTTACACATTTTTTTTTTCAGCAGAATGAATGAGCTTACCGGTAGTAAACATAAACGTACATTTATAAATTATTAAGACATTATTACAATATCTTGACGTTGATTTTGAATGATTAAAGCTTCATAAGTAGTAGTAAAAGGTACTGTGACTTAACATCTATTGTATCTTCAAATATCACTTATATTTCTTCAATCACTAGCAAAACAATATACATTACACTAGCATTTACATAGTCTGACATGACAGTGAAAAACATTAATAAAATTATATTTACAAACAGTTATCCATCTCAAATCATGAATATGAAGAAATAAAGTTTTACAAAAAAAAAGACTGATATTGTTTAACAATGAACCTTCCTATTCCTAAAAATTTCAAGCATTTCTTACTTTTAAACAAAATAAAACAACAGCACACATGATTGTTTCATTTTTTTTACATACATTGGTGCATTTACACTTACTTGCACGCATACAATATTATACAGTAGTAGGTATTTATAGGTGTCATAGTGTAAATTCGTCAACATTATCATAATTATCACTCGGTTCATGCATAGGTATATATACACACACACACAAAACATAAAATACCCTTGAAACATCATGCAAACTGAATCACAATCATAAACCATGTCATCCACATATTTTTTTTAAAAAAGTCTCATGTACAACGCAGTAATCTATGCATTTTAATAGCATCATCACATCATTATTATCGCATATTATTTTCATTCTTGTCGTATGTAAAAAAAAGTCTACAATTTTCATCCTCATCCTCTCCCGCGCGCAAAAAAAAAACTTGAAATAATATGGCATATTAATTACTACACTCCTTTTCTCTTTTATAACAAAAAAAGTCCAATGTAGTAATTTTTTTTCAATTTAATAAGGTACACATATAAATTAACTAAAATTCTAATAATAGTAATTATTAGATACTGTGTATTTAATATTGCGGGGAAAACACACGTTTATTTATTTTTATTGAAGTCTGGTACTTATATATTATGTATGTGTGTATGTAATTATTATAACTCTTACAATTTTTATATTTTTCTAGACTAAAATGATTAACTATGATTAGTAATGATAGATTAAAACCTTTTATTCAATCTTTTTAGTCTTTCTCTTCCCGAGGAAGAAAGCTTCGTAAAACAACTTCCCGAAGAGGACGGTGAAGGATCCGTACACTAGGATGAATACTTTAATGCTTACAGGATGTCTCGAGCAGTGGCTGTCTCCCATTTCTGTAAAAAAAAATATAATTTTAATCATTTAAATTCATTTGTTTTTAGCTAAACCAAGCAATCGTAACGTAAGCCTCTGCACGTTCCGGATCTGCTCCTGTTCCGTGAGCGTGTCCGGTTCCGGTGTTTTTTACAATTTTACATTCTTCCCATGTTACAAAAAATGTATCGAGGCAATGAACTTAAATTTTAATGGTACTTTTACGTTTCCGTTTAGTGCTTCATATCCGTTCTTAATAAAATCCTTATTTCAAATATCACAACACAAACAAGAAAAATTTTTCGTGTTTTACTTACTTATCAGGAACATGGTATATAAGTTGACAAAAAGACCGACAACCATTTGTAACAATTGCATGCTTGTAATTGTGTTGGAAATCTGTCTTGGGATGTTCACATCACGAGTCTACAAACAAAAGAAAGGTCATAAGTGGAATGTTCCCAAAAAAATATCCAATAATATTCAGGACACGCATGCTATATGCCTAATTAAATGATTGTTAACATGACCTATCCCAGTAAACCATTATCTGGTATTGATTATTTTAACAAAACAATTTTTTTTGGATACGTGGACAAAAAACAACAACAAAGAGTTAGTTACAGTAACGTAAATTGATTTGCTGCATGGATGCACCCACACTGACAATACAGCCACAAAAAATAAAAATGTTACAGTAACAAATAAACATTGACGACCACATGAATGAATACATAATAAAATCTATTGTGGTAACTCTTACAGTTTTTTTTTGTACGCATAACCATTTAATCAACTTACTTTGAGGGCAAAGTATGGATACATTACAGAGTGGACAGCGTAATTCATCACAATGTACCATCTGGCTACTGGTTCAACAAAAGGAGCTGAAAAGGACACAAGTAGTTTTTTTTACTGTTTTTTTTATAACATGCAGTTTAGTTGAGTTACATATATAAAGTTTAGAATAAGCAAATTGAATAGTAAAATAACTATAATTTGTGTTTAAAGTAGCATACCTAATATCCAAGCTACACAACATGTAATCATGTGGTGATACCTATTAATATAAAAATAATAGCGTATTATTATTATTATCATTTTTTTCAAAATTTTGTTAAAGAAGATGACAATATATTCTGCTTTATTATCATTATGATCATTATAACTACTATCATATATCACACATTTTTCAAAAAAAAATTGGATTGTTTTACGAAATATAATAATAATTTAACTGCATATAATTAAATGTATTATTTGTACTTGTCATAACCCATTGTAATTTTACTTATATGATAATTACATGTCATCATTGTCATCTTCCGCAAGAACATGTTTACATTTTTTTAAATATGTTTAAAGGGAGGGGTTCACATAATAATTTTTAAAATATAAATATGTACAAATAATTTAATAATAAATTCATCACATTGCTCATTATTATCATTGTTAACTAGTTATAGATATTTATCTTCTTTTTTATTACCATTGTAAGAATACAAGGGGACGTTTCCTCAAAACAATGAAGATGGTGTCTCCAAGCTCAATGTATTTTGAAAGAACAAAGAGAAGTGTCCTGGAATCAATAGAATATTATTTGAAAATATATGCACACTATACAATTATAATTACTTCATGTAATTTTTTTTTACACATTTGAAAGCTAAAACCTATTTTTGTAAACAATGACACATTATCGCGCATGTATACATATTTCTATTGTTCATCTTTAATACCAACACCATGTAGTTGACAGTTGGCCATGTTTTTAAACTGGTTCTTTGTTGCACATTTTTTTAAATCTCGCGTGCCACCTTACAGGAATCATCTCAGCGTAGCAGTAATAATGCTTTTGTGTGGTATACATTATGATGGAGTCATATATTTATATATATATTCTGTCGGGATACTATATGGGCCTGATTTGTTAATAGATGATTGCTAATCATGCATTTTTTGTAACTAAATTATAGTTGGGTACTGCTATTTTATGCACATAAATTATTTAGTTCAAGTGTACAAAGGCATGTTGACACATATGAATACACAAATACCTATACAAATACAAACAGTGTGTGTGAGTGTGTGTGTCTACTTGTCTGTCTCATTATCAGTAAATATGGTCATGCTTCTTTAGTGAAATATTTCTGCTGCAACAATAATAATAATATTAATTAATAATATTGTATTTTTTTTGTGATAATGAGTGATCCACGAAGATAAACACACATATAACATACATGCATACATACATACATACATCACATATACAATGGATTTACTCTTGACTATATGGTTACTTGAATGAATTTTATATTGGCAGTGCAGCAATTTATTCAGTCAAGTATGCCATATTTTACAATTCACAATAATTGCTATAAAGATGTCTATATATACTTAATTATATTACGATTATTCAATTCTCTCAATTTATTTATGCATGATATAGTTCATAAAATCGTGCTACAAAAATGCACTGTACTAGCATCCCTTTCATTTCAATCACACTATAACATTTATCATCATCATCATCAGATCACTCTCAGTAAAACAAATACGTGATTTTATTACTGTAGAAAATAAATTTGTAAACTTAGCCTTAAAATCGTAAAGATTGCGATTATTTTTTATTTTGTAGAAAAGGGTATGCCCTAGACCAATGCAATAGTTGCAAGATTTTTTTTTGATATGCTGACGATGATGAGATTCTTCCCCAATTTTCGCTATCAGTGCCTCTAATAAAGTAATAATGTAGAAAAGGGTATGCCCTAGACCAATGCAATAGTTGCAAGATTTTTTTTTGATATGCTGACGATGATGAGATTCTTCCCCAATTTTCGCTATCAGTGCTTCTAATAAAGTAATACCTATTCATATCACCACTACCACTACCAAAAATACCTAAATATTTCAGACAACATAATATACAACATTCATATAGTCATATTAAATCCAAACGCCTTCACCATCATCATCATCATCGTGATGAAATTATCTAGGTATTATTGCAACAGAGAACTACTAGAGAGTCAGTAGATCACGCATTATTTTATTGCAAGCCCACTCAAAAGCAAAACAGCATCATGCATGATGCATATCAATTCATTCATGTTATTCTTGTTCTTTCACTGCTTCTATCATTTTCATTATTATTATTATTGCTGCACTTGCTTTTATGTATTATTGCATTGCATTGTTATGTTGAGAGTCCCTGATTAGCCTCTCTTTTCTAATGCACTTTGTTCTTTTTCTTGAGGACTAGGACGCTACTACGCTAGGAGCAAGAAACAAAAAATTTATCGTAATAGCACCAGCAGCAGCAGTACTGAAACGTCCAACTTGTTTACAGAATGATTTTTAGAAGAGGTGCTGCTGCTGAGCTAGAAAATAAGTGTTGCGTATAGGTTTTTACATAGGTGTAGTGTTTAGTTGTTCACTTTTTTTTAGAAAAAAAAAAGTTCACAGATAATATAAAATACATATTAGTGCTATAGTAAAAAAGGTATTATGCTCCCGATTCTAACATACCTACTAAAAATATTATTAATGTAATATAATGAATGAAATAGTTACACACTCTACCTATATAATCCTCATTATCATCCACCACCACACTAAATACTGCGCTCTCCTAAATATTTATATGAAAATAATAAGTTACCACCACTCGCTGTTTATCTCTATTCCTCTCCTATTTCAAGTCAAACAAATTAAAACTGAAATCATTGGTTTTGTTTCATTATTCTCTAATATGCGATTATGAAGGTGTGATAGACATCAATTCTGGCAAATACATAGATATTATTTTTCGAAAGTGATTTTAAACAATTTGCTTATTAGCTCGAAAGCTTCTTACCAAAAGGATGCAGGTTCATTGGCTCCATCCCTGAAAATCAAAGAAAAAATTATTTTAAGTTTTTAATGTCATCATTTCATTAAAAACATCTTCACCATTAAAAATGTCCGTGTAAAATTTAGCTATGAGGTTAATTGTCTGTATTTTTGTCTTGATGTCATTGCATTAGTTTTTGTTTGAAAAATGTCGAAACAGAACAAAATAAAACGAAAAATAAAGACGTAACATAAATATGTTGTGCGCAAAATAGCCACAAGAGTAATAGAAAGGAATGACAAAAAAAATGTAAAGCACACAGCAGGTTTGATCGGAAATGTCTGTTTTTTCTCCCTTCATCTACTAGATTGGATATGAAATCCATGTTGTATGCCTCGTGTTGAATTTTGCTCATCGTCATCATCGTCCTCCTCATCAAATCATAGATATATTATCATCAGCAGCATCACAAAATACCAAAAACCGAACCACTACAACCACCGCCACCATTTTCTAGTCTGGTTCAGTAAGTCAGTCCATATAAATACATCATTATCTTCATGTCTTTTGGGTCCTCATTCATATTCACCAAAAAAAAACGAATTTATTTTTCACAAACGAAAACAAACAACTGTACTACAAGTACAGCTATTTTGACAAACACTTGACGGTGGCGGCGATGATCATGACACATCATGCTCTTGTGTTTCCACTTTTTTTGTATTCCTTTTTTTCAAAAAAAATTAACTACACGAAGAAGAAAATAATGCACACACTAAGAGATCAGGATTATTTGCTAGCTGAAAAAAGGATGAGACGATGAGGGTAACGATGATGATCGCTGTTCTTAATACTGCTTTCGCTAGGAATACTAATACTACCACTGCGACTACTTGACTATTGCAACAAAAACAACAACTGTACCACATATGAACATAAACTACACCACTACCAGCACACTTGTATTGCATAAAAAATCTCACCTGACACAGATACTTCTGTAAAACCCGTTTGGGCTGAAGAGGATGTTTAGGAAGGACGGAGTAAATCTTATTAACCCCAATACGGAAAAGATTCCAAGAGCTGCATTCCAATAAAATAGGGGAGCCTTCAGATCAAATGGAGGTTTGTCTTTCATGTAGTTTCGAATAGCAAATATGATGGAAATGTATGCTATCCCAGCGTAAATGGGAAGTTTCCATGTGTCCAATGCATAATTTATCCAAGCCTCTTTGTCTATGACTTCCCATGAAAAAGGTTCGAAAATCGGGGGATCGTCGAATTTCCAACCAGAGTAACCAATAGTGTTCGTACTATTTTGCATTTCAAAACGGTTCATGTTTGTGGAATATTTTCTTCCGAAGAAGAACAATGGATTTTATTAACTTTTTAAAACTAATTTTGTAGTCGAAGATGGCTTCCTCTTATTTTTTAAAAAATATTCGTGAAAAGAATTTGCACAATTTTTTTAAATCTTTCTTTTTTTTGCAAAAAATAATTTTCCACACTTTATTTTCCAAACAATTTCTACACACAAAATTTCCACTTATTCATTGTTACAAAATTTCCGTTGTTATATAAATTTTTGCTCCAACTTCCTTTTATATTTTCTTTCTTCCTTCCGCAAGCGTTTTCAAATGATCACTAAATCCTCCTGGACAAGATCCTCTTCTCTTAAATAATAATACTCTTAGCTAATATTATTATGTCAGTCACACTCTTACTCTCTATAGCACAATAACATATTATAAACTGTGATGATGAATAAATATGTCTTTTCTTGATGGTGAAGTTCAAGTGTGCACTGATTGCAGGTTATTATAGTAGTTGTTCTTGTTGTTGCTACTGCTGCTAAAACGTCTTTCAAGTTTACTGATTTTGTAATGCATTATTGTTTTTTTTTTATTATTTCGTCACACAATACAACCACTGCTATAGAGTGTAATAAACCTGTTGTTGTTCATGTGAGTCACCTCTGTGTCTGATTACTGTCACGATACGACAAGCATGATACAATATATTTTCATGGTACACTACTCAAAGGTTAGACACTAAATCTCTGCGATATGATAACAAAATGAACTTATCATATATCAGGACTAGGTACTTATTTAACAGCAATTCCTACAACTACTGGAGGGGGTAGATGACGTCGGAAAATCTAGCTATTTTATCAGTACCCAGTCGTCGCATTGTTGCAGTGTGTGATGTTCTGCTGCTGTTGATGATGATGGAGGTGGTGGTGGCACCTGGCATCATGTTTATGTGTGATATATTGTTTTTTATATATCTAGTATCATTATTAAGATGATTGTTGTTATGACGTTACGATGATGTTGTTTATGATGATTACCATTATGACTACTTCTATTACTACTACTACTTGGAGTAGTATTATATATCACATCACAAAACGGATAGATTTGTAAACTGTTATGTTACACGATACACATATATGTTTATAATATATTGGATTATGTTATATATTTTATTATTATAATCTTGTGCTGGTGCCGTGTGAGTCCGAGGACGACTCATCCCTCACAATAAAACACATAACCTAAATAATTATTAACGACCGACTTGCAAATTTTTTGCGCATATACTAACTATGATACATTTACACAAAAAAACGGTTGACCAATCTTATTTACTCTTGAATAGTACTACACTACTACAGTTTAACATTAGTACAGTTCTTAGCTGTAAGGGATATTTAATACAAAATGTAACTAATCTTGGTAATGGTTTAGTTATTTTTTTTCTATAAAAAATGGTCCGTTTGTAGACCTCACTGTAAATAATATAAGCAGTGTTAGTCGTTGTTGTATTTAATAATGAGCATTTCTTCTTGTTGTTATATTCTTTGACAATCAGTATCAACAGCAGCACAAGAAGTCGAGTTGATTATGAACGAGATGATGATCATTATGAGGAATATAAGGTTTACCAAACCAAAACCAAAAAATATGATAAGCATGCAATAATGAAGCTGTGTGTAAGTTATGCTTTTTAAATGCCAAACGAACAAAGGTGAGGAGGATATGATGATGATGATGACGTCCCATGCTTAAGGTTCTATATGCTTGGTCAGAGGATCATCATCATCATACATATGTATGCATATGTATGTACTTTTCTAATTCGTTTTCGAAAAAAAACAGGATGCCCACAGAGCGTAGCATTTTTATATATTATTTTACTCGCATGTGTACATTTACCATGCAAGCAAGCATTATGTGTGCTCTTATTCAACCAATTTTTATTTATTTTCTTCTTGTTTAAGAAATTTACTTAAAACAAGAAGAAAACACAGGAGATTTCATATAAAAAGTAATATACAAAAAAAACTATAACACCAAAGTAAAATAAGTATTATTGTTGCGAAAGGAGTAAGTACCCAATAAGTACTTTTTTCTCTCTCCTTATCATCCTATATCACGTACGTAGTACGTCTGTACTTATGAAAACGGCATAATATACCTACATACGTGTTAAATTGTGATATATTTTTTAAAAACATGTATTATTTATTGTACATGCGTGCAATGTGCAAAAAAAAGTTACCATACATATTAGGTTTAAAACACACAAGATCAGTTTCAAAGGGAAAAATAATCATCATCACCATCAACCATCATCATCATCATCATCATCGCACGTTTTACTTATGTGTGCTTATATAAACATGTATAAAATATGTAGTGATCCTTTTGTTGCTGGTCATGCCAAATTTCATCTTACTAGAGGCAAGAAACACACACACATACATAACATAACGAAAACCCTCATGATATGACTTGACTTACTGACACCAGCAACATCAACTATGAAAAACAGTTCAGAAAATCAGGCATGTTGCGTTTTGCCTTCATTATTCGCGTGGTGAGGTGGTAAGGGAAATTTTACACGAAAAAGCGTAAGTATGTTTTACAATTACACGAGATGATAAGTTGAATGAACAATAATTTATAAGAAGCTTTTTATACACACAAACACATACACATAATATGTTTGCATTTTGCATGCAGCTCGGCTTGAGCAGATATCTCTGCCTTTCTTTCTTGATCTTTACCTTTCTTCTTTGACTAGTCATTCGTAACGGCCAAGGCAAGACTCTGAATGAAGAAGAAGAAGAGTGGATCTGCTGCATTAAAACAAATTCAAAGATTATGAAAATGATAATGTAATGCTTATAATATATATGTAGCTAATATACACATTTGTTTACAAGTCGACTATAACTGACTGACTGAACAACCAAGGCAGTTGCGTTTTTAATAAGAATGAAGTAGGGCTGTAGATCAGCAGCAGTAGTAGTAAAAGTAGTTTTTGTGAAATATAGAATAACCACTTTTGTTGTTATTTTTTCTGTAAAAAGCATCACATGCATGCACATATTATGCACACGGCACACACAGTAAAGCATTTATTGAAAGCACTCCACTCTTGTTTTGTGGGTTAATATAGGTATAAAGTAAAACTGAAAAGGGTAACACAAAAATGCATGCAAATTTACTTAATTTATTTTGTAGCTGTAGCTTTGTAAAGAAGATGAGCAATAGCTTTTGATCTTGAAAAGAATAAGTGACCACAACTGATTGAACAAACAGGCACACATGTGTATTGATTGTACATATGTATATGCATACATAAGACTGTGAATAGGTCTCGTAGTCATATTTACATGTTGACCACATCATAATTTTTCTTTTTCAAATAAAATGACAAATAAATGAAAAGAGATGAAAACACGGCAGCCGGTGAGGATCTAACTTGTCTACTGGTTTGAATGCTTATTGTATGTTTGTTTGTTTACAAGTAATAGTCAACTGAATGATGATAAAATACAAGTCGTCTGTCTTGTTTAAGGAAGGGATAAAAAGAATGCGTGAGAGGACCTTGGAATTTAATAATAATGTACATTGTACAATGCAGTTCATCGGCACTATATGTCATGTTTATTGAATGAAATATCGTTCTAAATCATAACAAGCGTTGCAATTTGGACAATGTTTCGTTTAGATATGTTTATAAATACAAAGTGAACTAATGAAAATATGACATACATATACGAATAAAGTTTTGCAGAGTTTAACATTTTTTTAGCAGCAGTCGGCAGTCAATATTTACCCATTTTACTCCCATTTAATGTTATTTTAACAGGCTTCTTTTAATGATTCATCTTACATCCATTTTTGTAGGCAAACGCCAAAAATGGATACGCAATACGCATCATACAAAAAAAAATGCTCACGTTAAGGTGTGCACTACTCAATCTGCTAATTGTTTTTGATGAGGATGGTGAGCACAGCAAGAAGGGTTTTTCTACATGCAAAGGAAGTGCATCCCAAATACAGCATCAAAATCAAAAAAGTAATTCAAATTGATAATTATGATAATAAGGCGTAGGTACATTACTTAGTAAGTATTAAGTACTTTGTATTGTTCACCCAAAATATCCCATTTCATTTTGTAGTTAACAAATTTATAACAACAAAACAATAAATTAATCTTGTATAAAGCGACGACGACGATAAAAATTTTGGCCAAAAAGGAATTACGGAATATTAGATGTAGGTAGCTTGTTAATTTCAATGGTTGATTGGTCATCATTGGAAGTTTACGCAGTAGCACGCAGTGAAGAAGATTTCAAGGATTTTCTGTTCCGCTGGTTTGGAAGTTGGTGTCAATGACAAAGCAAAGAAACAAACTGAAAAGAAAAAAAACAAAGTTGTTTGTTTGTTGAAGTTGAATAAAATATAATGTAGTTCTTGTTACTCATTGGAATTCCTCCTTCATTTAATATTAAAGATGCATATTATTAAGTAGCAAAGCTTGCTTTAGCTACTTTATAAAATGCTCCGTACCGTACGTTGGTACGTACGTACGTACGTAACTTTTCAACAAAAATCGTTATATCTCCTACATAATTATGATCATTTGCACATTTGCACACAAACAACCTAACAGAAAGAGGATTTTCTTGTACTCTTCTCCTTTCCACTCAACAAGTTTGCAACACATTTTTATTTACATACAAACAAAAATGGAAAAAAGAAAAAGAAAAAAAAACGATTTCGTGTCAACATATTCATGATACCATGAAGAATGCTTCATTCTTTTATTTTTATTTTACTTTAAAAAAAAGAGGAAACAATGTGACAAGGTGAAAAGGACATGCAGATAAAAGCTGTTTCCTGTTAATCACACTATTATGCATGCATTTTAGGCGAACTCTTAACTCTTCATTTTTTCATAAATATAATAAGTGTATTATTTTAAAAAGCAAGGAGCACGGTAACAATAATAAATGCTGTTTATCTCTTTATATTTGTCATATTGTTGTTTACTTCCTAGATTGACAATCAAATGAATACAATTTAATAAAGAAAAATGAATTTATCTTCAAATCGTAAATCTTATCCGTTTTTTCATCTTTGTACTTATCAGTAAGGACATATCGTTTTCATCTTCCTGTGTTATATCTTTGCTGGAAAAAATACTGTAGCTATTCAAATATTCCGCGTTAGTCGAGATGAATTGTTTGTTGTTGTAAAACCCATTATTTGCGGTTGCACGAATGAATTACAGATTTCAATTCAGTATAGTTACCGGCGTGATGACATCAGCAAGAACAACAGTGACAACAGCACCAGTAATTTACATTAACAGAATTGCCGCAAGGTATTAGAAATTCTTAAGCGCAGACATTGCACGTGCAGAGCAACGCCAAATGGCAGCAATGACTCACACGAACTGAATTAGTTTTGGTTGATGGAATTTCTAACATGTCCACCACCGCCACCCTCCTTCATACTTCATACTATATTTGTAGTCCTGCATATAGCAAGCTTTTTAGCATATTTGAAAAACAAAAATCGTTTCTCGAGACGACATAAAAGTATTAAATTGGAGCGCACTTAATATGCTTGGAGTGGAGCCACCAAGATTTCGTTAAACAGTTTTACAGATAGAACGTACGTGTCTGTGTCTGCGTACATATAGGGACGTTTTAGGATGAATGTACATGAGTGTATGTTTACGTCTCTGTGCAATTTTATTACCAACGTTCAATAACAATTAGCTTATCCCCCAGTCTGTTTTTGTCCAATGACTTTTACACAATATTTTTTTTAAATGCCAGCAGCTATAAAAGTGTAATTGCATAACAATAATAATTATTAACTCATAAAAATAGTTCCAAAGTCCAATTTTTTTTTTCAACCCATTAATTTATCACTCTAGCGTTTAAGAAATGCCTAATTTGTTATTACACATATACCTTGGAATTCATTGAGTACATATTTTAGACTTGGCCAATTCCTCCAAAAGGTATCTATCTATGTGTAAAAATGGCAAAACATGGGCCGTAGTCATCGTTTCAGTAGGTAAAGGTACACTATACAAAGGTTCATTAAATAACATTGTTGTAGACAAAAACAAATAGTGTGTGAGTGTGTGGTGTGATGTGACCAAGACCAAATTCTTCTTTCAGCTTATCCTGCTCTAATTTCTAGTGAACCTGATAACTAGACGAAATGAGGATAGCCTGACTCTAATTTTATACTGAGTTGAGCAATAAAAACTTTTACAGAGGGAGCATATATATACAATATAAACACACATGGAATTAAACCAACCGTGGTTGCCAGAGAGAACGTCGAAGATTAGATGTACTTGTTTAAAATGCTAATTCCTTCTTCCTCTTCAAGTTTGTTTGAGTCAGTTTGGACATGCTTCTTGGTTTTAATTCAGCTGCTTCTTATCATAATGCCTATGTATTTACAGTAACAAAGTTTTTATTTTTGCATACTTAATTATTATATAGTTTAATATATTTTTTCTGTGTAATAATGATTTTGCTTAGCTGACAATGACTTGGCACCAAGATCAACAAGACGGAAAAATCGCACATGATGCGTCATGCATATAATATAAAACTCATACAAAAAAAACCTATCTGTGGTTGTTTTTGTTTTCTTGTTTTTAACTAAGGCATGTATTATGTCAAGGTATTTTATCAAATTCATGTGTGTTTGTGCGTGTCTTGCGCCCATGAATAATTAAGAACCATGCACACACACAAATGAATGACTTAGATACTAGCTGATTAGGTCATAATTGTAATAAATAATATGCAAATAACGTTGTACTATATGTGCATCTACTTAATTAATAAACTTCTTTCCCTACTTTTGCCTTTTTTTACAAGAAAGTGAAAACACCAAAGATGAAAGAGACCTTCTCGTCTAACTCGTCTAGGTAAACAGGCAGTCAAGAACAATTATTATATTATTAATAAATCTGTCATCATTGAGCAAGTTATTATAACAGACGCACTCACAAGAAATGACGCACCTATAGGCAGACGACGTAGACTACAAAGAGTGCAAGGTATTTAGAAAGCCGGATATTGCATAAAAGGGCAAAGTGATAATATGTACTACACGTACCGTAAGATTCGAAATATTGTGTTGTTGTGATTCCGACGCAGCGCTTGTTAGACGATGAATCATGAACTGGCTGTGTGTCTGCACGTCGCATCTACATACATTTGGATGTCTACGTTTTGACTACCACCACATGAGGAGAAAAATAACTTGAAATGAATAAAAATTCTACAGATTTGTCAAAATTGTTGTTCTACTCTTTTAACAAGAAAGTATACGTACTTTCCACCTTCATATCAATTCAAATTGAGTAAGCATATTGTTTTAAGTAGTGGTTGATGGCTTGGAAAATTACGAAAAAAGGTTAAAATGAAGCCATGTGTACACTGTACAGTCACCGGGAAAGCGGAAGCGGATGCATTTTTCATCCTTTTTTTGTAAATGTGTATGACGCAGAAGACAGATAAGAACTAACTGGCGTCACAAATCCCATTGATACGCTTTAGTAACGTTTCGGGTTCGTTGTTTCTAAGTACATTATAGACAATAGCTTGAAATGAAAAGAGTTTTGAAGGCATGTTACTGCATGGCAATTATAACTCCAAACATGTTTAACATTTAACACAAAAAATGAGAAAACATTGTTGAGCCCATGCCTGGCTGGCTTATTTTCTACAGTTGATTTTTTATCCTGACTACGGATAAAACTAATTAGATGTTTAATTTGTGTTTTCACTAACGTTCCAGCTATTATTTCTGTAACTTTGTCAAGTTTACATAGAATATTGCATTTCAGATTATATAGCTTGTGTAAATGAAATTTATAAATTATTATATGCCTACATGCAAAAAATTCTTTTGTCCGTATATAAATACCATAGTAATATAATTACCTATTAATTAATCTATTTTGAACGCTGTTCCACAAATATGCATGGTGGCTATCCAGTGATTAGCTCTGGATGTACAGCAGGTACACGTTTTTATAATTTTAATGTTAGAGTTTATAGACTTTATAACTTAAAGTCACTACAAGACTATATTATATGGAGTTGTTTTTTATAAACACCTATTAAAAATCTCCATAAAATAAATAATCTGAACTATGAAGCTGACAGTGATCAAAATCTAAGTTTTGTGTTAATTATAGCATCCGGGGATTGTAAAGTTATATGTATCCTGGTTGTAAATTTATGTTATAATACTTTTACTTCAGGATTTACTTGCTCATTTCTTTTAAACCCCTACTTAAATGCAATTCTGGAATATTTTTCATCTACTTTTGGCAGCGTGCTCAGAAGCATAAAATAAAAGAGCGCATTTCATCTAGAAACTTCTTGCAGAGCAGTTGTAAATACCTACTAAGACTTGTCATGTAAAAAAATTGCACAGAAATAATACAGAGGATAATACTAGAATTTGCTGTGTTTGTTTTTCAGGAAATCACGGAAGCGCAAAATATATTGTTGGCTGTAATGTGTTAAATCAAAGTCAAATAATTTAACATTGAAATCGTTCATTCTATTCAACAAGCATTTTACGCATTGGATAATATTGTTTTTAAAGGACATCAGATTTATTGGAATTCAATTGTGCAATATGAATAATGACTAAAGTATATGCAATGCTGCAAACAAACATAATTATTTTCGCTTCCGTTCCGTACT
>JAHZNC010006144.1:0-32377 GCA_027744095.1 Zhuqinia jingwanae
CAACATCACTAACTTTATTCGGAATCATTTTTTACATGAAAATCAGCTTTGCTAGGAAGCCCACTGTTATACACAAACATGTAGTTATAGCTCGCCAGTATAACTTATTTAGTTATGACGAATTTTTTTTCAAACAGAAAAGGTTTTTATGAAGTTTCATCTTGTAATAGTTTCCCGAGTGGACAAAACGGACGACGGAAAAGAAGAAGAAGAAAAGTTTTTATAAACTTTTAACATGTTTTTATGATTTCTTATTTTTCAGCGAAAAAAAACTGTAAATAAACATGAAAGAGGGGTGAGAATAAAGCGTAAATTTTTAAAGTGATCCTGACTCGTTTACAGATGGTTGAGCAGAACATGAAGCAGAGAAGAAGAATATTATGGAGAAAACATAAATACACACACACACACACATCTCTCACATGTCTAGCATGTGAGTTGTACTATTTAAGTTTGTGAGTGATTCTTCGAAAGTAGGTAAACTCAAAGAAGACAAGAAAAAAAGCAAGACTACAGATGTATTAAGTATGCTTTTATATATGTTTACGCATGAAAACAAATGGAAACTAAAAAGGATTTTTTTGCCAGTTAGTTTTTTCCATAAATACGCTACTTTTTTTAACGTAAAAGATATTTTAATAGTTTGCGTGTTAACATGATAATGTATTTTTTCTCTTCTTCTTTTTAGTTGAGTTGAAAGCTGCTAAGAAGATATTTTTTTTAGGATTCAATCTTCTACTAAAAGGGAAGCTCACCCGCAAAAAACACAACAAGCCAGTAGTAGTTGCAGTAGTAGCGAAATATAAAGAATATATATATCTTCTACATGTTATGTACATACCTGCATCGTATACAGATAATATATTATATTTGAAAAAACTAGTAAAAAAAGTAGTGAAACTTGTGAAAACTCTTTAGCTGTCAGAAAGCGTGCTAAAACATCTTCCTTGACACATCACATATCCCTTGTGTTTTTACTGTTTTTCGCTGGTACTTCTGCTTGCTACTATTACAGATACAACTACTACCACCACTACTGCTTTGAGTCTGTCTGCTGTGATCCTGCTCTGTTGTTACATTGAAAGTGTAAAAATGGTTTTGGCTTCGCTAGAATTCTCCTGTATTTTTGGTTTGTTGAGTTTTAGGCATGTGAGTATGTGTGTGTGTAAAAAAAAACTTTGCAGAGAGATAGACAAATAGATATACACCTAAGCCATACACAAATGTGCACACACAGAGACAGAAGTCACATAGTAAACAAGTCCGTCTGTTTGCTAATAATAAGTAGCTTAAGTTAAAATGTGGAGGAGGAAAAAAAGAGAGAGAAAGGGGGAAAGGAAGAAGAGGAAGAAGAAAAAAAACTCTTAAAAAGATTGAACAAATACTACAAACAAGCATACATAGGTATATTATCTTTGGGACCACATCACAGAGAGAGATGTATATATCTACATACTTGAGATAGTGTGTATATATTATGCAATGATAAATGGTGTGTTGGTAAAGGTGCTATATAAAAAAACAGAAGCAGAAAAGACTGGTCTGTATGGATATTTATTACGAGTGTTTAGATGGTGTTCTAATATGCATGTGTATCTATACTTATATTATATTGCTTGCTACTACATATGTACGTACTACTCTACTGTTACTGTTTTGCTAAAAATGAAAAGTTGAGGTTTACTCTTCACACTTTTTTTCTTCCTTTTTTTCTTCTTAACCGTATGTATGTATGTATGTATCCATCTCCTACTTTTTCTTGAAGTTTATATACTTTTTGTGAGAGAGAGAAAAAAAAGTGGTGTGTTCTCTTCTTTTTCTTCTTCTAGTTCTTGTACTTTTACTATTTTTTACAATAAAACTCCTGAGGCTTCAACCGAGAGACAAGTGGAGTAAACAGAGTTGTAATGTGATTGGACTGGTTGAGTTGTATGAGGACGGATGAAGAATGACTCGATTTTGGCAGAGATATATCGGACTTGAAACCTGGTTCCTCGTCGTCACCCGCCGCCGCCACATCGTACTAGCAATGTTTACTAACAAAGTAGTATCGCTTTCATTTTCAAACATTTTTTCCTTTCATTCATAAGATATATAATAGCATATAGATGAAATGCATTTTAAAACTATATATATATGCTTATATGGACCAATTTTAACCGACTCTTTTCCTTTCCTGTTGATGGAAGAGGTGAAATCCCTTTTAAAAACTGTATAAAAAAATCCCATGCATTTATATTATATTCTTTATGTTTACAAACAGACACGTAAAAACACAGGAACCTGAGAAGTATACACACACAAAAATAATATTGAAAAACTAAAAGAGACAAAGTAAAAGAGAAAGAAAAAGAGTAACGTTCATTCTCGTAAAAAGTTGTAACTTTTTTTCTCTCTCTCTCTCTCTCTCTCATCTGTAATGTAAAACTTCACTTGACTGTCTACTCACACGTCGACGCATCGCTTTATTTTACACTTTTCTAGTTTCAAGTTTGAAGAAGCTTGTTTTACGTTGTTTGGTGATTTGATAGCCATCTTCCTTCCCTTTTTATTTTTTACGAGAGGTATAAATGCAAGTCATGTATGAGAGAAGATGAGGATGAGTGCTTGGGGTTATTGTCGGTGGTATAATAAAGTGTCGGTATGGATCTATGACATACGACACGAAAACTATGTGTGTGTGCGTGTGTTTGTGTGTGCTTTTTGTGGCTTTTCACTGCAAAAATAGGAGAATCCTTTTAAAGCTTTGTACTTAAAATGCAAATAGGTAGTGTACAGGATACAATTTATTGGGTGGTAGTGGTGTGCTAGGGTGCCACCACCATCATCATCCTCTCATGAAAATCTCTGTTTAGTTGGAGTGGAATGTCTCTTTTACGTGAGTAATGCCAATGAAATTACGACGACTGTTAGGATACCTACTACTCATCCATTCGTACTCTCTAAGAGCGATATGTTGCTATAAATATATAAGTTTCGAATATACTCAAAAGGGTTCACTTTACCGTGTTCACACACGCTACATAGATTATTACTATTTTTCGTTGCAGTGACATGACATGATCGTATCGGGATCGGGTTGTGTGTGATGATTACAGTGTGGGACAGGATCGGATACTGCTGGATTAGATTTTTTTTTCTTTTGAAGTATTTTTTTTTTTGTAAATTGGAAGCAGCAGTGTAGTTTTTCTATTACTTTTACCCATTTTCTTTGTTGTCGATGTAAATAGCTTTGCTCAAGTGGAAATGGCACATGTGTAATGAATGAGGAAAAGGAGAAAGATTCATTTCATGGAAAAAAGAGAGAAGAGGGTATGCGGTTGAGGTGGAGGAAGAACAAGACGAAATCGAGGATGACGGTACGCGGTACGAGGAAAAAAAGACTGTGTTTGTTTTGTAACGTGATTCTGGGAAAAAAATTTAATATGGAAATAGTAGCTCTTGTATTTAAATTAGAGTGATGATGGCATAGTATACGATAGTTCTACTGATGATGTCAATGTCAGCTGATGAAAGGATCAAAAAAGGATATCACATTTTTATTCCTTTTGGTTTCATGTAACTCAAGTGCTCATCTGTAAAATCAAGGAAGAATTTAAATAAAAAATAAAATTGTGTGTGAAAAGCATTGACTTTTTCTACAATCTTTGGTTTGGAGACTAATGCATAAGCAAACTCAATGATGAACTCAGAAATGAACATTTTTTTTGCATACGGTTTTTTATAGATACATACACTCTTGGATTCCTAACTGAACCGGGTGCATTTTGCTCTTCTTTTTACATATCTGATTAAGGCTGTACGTTTGAATTACAAAATACGCCTGAAACATGTCACGTTCGTCAGTATAAACGAGGTAGAAAATATATAAAATAGCATGTGGCAGAACTGAGGCTTTACAAACCATGACAGAAGCAGAGCAACATTATGATCATGTTTTTTACAATTTTTAAATCATGTTGAACATGTAATAATAATAATAATAATATATGTATACCCTTACCAGTTATCATGAACCTGCAAAACGCAAGAAGGGTTGGGAAATAAAATTACCATTAAAACCTCATACAAGCACTAAATTAATTACTCTCATTTTATGTGGTTTACATATTAAGTAGCTGGCTTGCTGACTGCTTTTGGCTGTTATTATTATGTATGTAAAATGATTACAATCTATTTTTATGACACCCTTTTTTTACTCTACCAAACTGCAACAACATCAACCACCGCATGGTAATTTTATGATGGATATCAGCCGAAAGAGTACCAAATATACAGATATACTTAATAGCAGAGAAATGCAATTTTCTCTGGTGTTATATATTTTGTCAAAAGCTTTCAAAAGTTTATTTTCCTTGCCCTGTAATTCTCCTCACCTACTAAACAAAATTGGTGAAGCGTACACACACAGGTATAATATTTTATAATAAGCTATTACAAAGATTTCGTGTCCAACATATCGCTCATAAAATTCAAAGAAGGCCACATATTCCACTTTCAATTATATTATTATAATTTACCAAGAATGAAATAAATTTTTGCATGCAAATTACTTTGCGCTAGGGTTTCATGTATTTTGAGAGATCACAGGCAAAAAAACACTATATATAAAGCAGGAGTTGCAGTAGAAGCAACATTTTTTTAAAATACATATCTCGCCCATACTTTGAGCACATATATATACATACATCATAAACATACATGCATGAAATTTGTATGTACCTAGCGCATGTTCATGTCACTTCACTTATTCCACATAAACTTTTATTATTTCCATATAATATCGAATTGCACATTATGTATTACGGGATTTATGTGCATGTTGATAGTGTAATGTTATACGAAAAAACGGAAATAATTTGTTTTTCAAGATTGACATCCAACTGTACATGTGTCATGTCCATTCGTTTTGAGTCACGAAAATGCAATGATAATAAAATAAAAAATATATGAGAGGGCAACGCCTATTCTATTTTCGTGTTTGATCACTACTTCTACTACCACTTATTCCCTTGTACGACATACAACAAAACTTACACACATTCATATTTACAGGTTGACTGCTGCTGCTGCCATGAAAATGTAAAATACTTTTATACTCTGGCCATTCCAATAGAGTAAAAGTTACTTTTTAATAAGGAAAAGTGAAGTGTGTGTGTTTGTTTGTGTACATTGTATACCTACTTTAGACATTTTTTTAGTAAATGTAAGCACAATTGTAAAAAAAAACTAAACTACAGAATGCGTAGAATTAGTTGTAGTTGTAGTGAGTGGTGGGCTGGTTCATTTTACTAAATGACGGGAGAGTGGTGGTAGGTGTTATATATGTAGGTACTATGTATATAGACGGATGGCTAAAGAAGAAAAAAAAGGCTGCCTCATCTCAACAGCAAACAATTTCCTCTTTTTTGACATTATGATGACTATGCAAGATAATCACATTTACCAATTCAACCAAAAAAAAATTGTGCACAGTTAGCGTGCATGCATACAACAACATTTACGAATTTGCGCATAAATTTCTGTGAAACTAATACACTCAAAAAAAACCAGCACGGTTTTTTTCTACTACCACACCACTACTAGCAGCAGCAACTCCCCCATTTCCCGTCATAATTTTTCCGGAAAGATTCAATACTATTGACTATATCTGGATGATGATGATGATGGGAATGATGGGGATCATGATATTGTGTATATATATTTTACCTCATCCACTTCTCTCTCTCTTTTTTTTTGCTTCCTCTTTTCACTTCTTCTTCTGTTTCGAACTAACATATCATCATCATCATGCATGACACATATCAGATCAGTATCCACAAAGTTTCGTGTTCCTCCTTCTTTGTGGTATCGTGTCATGCACACCTACACTCTTTGCACACTATATTTACTTGTTCATCAAAAACTTCATCCAACTCAACTCTCTGTTACGAATTCATCAGGCGTGCCTGCACGCTACACAAATACATAAAATATTATGATGGCGATGAGATATTTGTGTGTAGGCATGTTGTATATATGTAGTGGATATCCAACATATAATTTAAAACAAGGAGTCTTTTCCATCATATAATTTTACGTTTCAATATAAACACCTACAATATGCTACTATTAGTGCTAATATGCTACGCTAGTTTACTTTTACGCTTTCATATTATTTTTCAACATTTTTACGTCCATAATTATCATCATCATCAAGTCATAAGAAAGGAAATGCTTTCTGGGCAATAAAACTATTCGCTAATCCGAAAGTTCTTCCAACTCTTTTTTTCTTCGCTGTATAATTAGACTTGGGAAAAGTAGCAAAAAAAATGCATAATGGAATTTACACGGCTTTCATTTGCATGCATGACGTTGGCGTAAATGAATGTTCATATCAATATCACTTGTAAAACGGAGGAAATGTATAAGTTTGTAGATACTTTCCATATTTCATTTTAGGCTATGTGTCCGATAAACCTATCGTCATTATCTTCTTCTTTTTCTTCCCTTTTCCCGTGTAGTATACTTGTTTTTTATGATTACTGCAAAAAGGGAGTAATAGTCTCTAAATATACCTACACGTAGCATAGTAATGCTTTCGTATGTGTGTGTATGTGCTGCTGTTACTGATGATGATGATGATAGTTCAGCATGCAAAGGCTTCCTTTTCTGTCCTCCCTTGCCTTTGCCTACTCAACTTTGCTGACATTCATTGTTCAATGATGTATAACATGGATTTCATGAAGAAGGAAGAATAAGGGAAATTATATAAAGACAGGGAAAAGGGCTTTTTTTCGGTAGGATATGAACGCAGAGCAAGTGAGAGAGAGAGAGAGAGCAACACGCTAAAATACCATGTCGTGTTCCCGTTCAATACACAGCACTTGAAAGTCGGTTCTTCGGTTCAGTCAATTCTTTGGCTTCGCTTGACTTGACGGAGTTGTGTGGAGCCCATGGTACGCTTTGCTTGAAATCATAAACTGTCGTTTTTTCTCGTCATCATACTTAATACAATATGCCATGCTATATCGTCGTCGTTGTCGTCGTCGTGAGCCCACTTCGTTCTCATCCCGTCGTCTTGTTGTTATTATGTTATATCATTTCAATAGTCTTCTTTGCCGTCTCCTACTAGCATGAATGATGTGATGTAAATGGCATAAAAGAATGGACAACAACATGGACATCAACAACGAGAGAGAAAGAGAGAGAGAGAGAGAGAGAAAAGCCAGTCCTCATGCCGCCGATGGATTTTGCACACAAACAACAGACGACGACGGCAAAAAAATTATATGTACTTCTCGCTGTTAGCATTGCTGGTTTACTCAAGAAGAGAAAGTGGTATAAAAAAAAGCTAAAATGTGTTTTCCATACAAACAGTATGTATATACACACATAATATGCATACATCAGCCTATAACCATATATCCACGTTACTTATTTTGACAAAAAGAAATTGGAAAATAAGTACTTTCACATATACTCCAGCTCAAACTTATTTTTTTACAGGAATTATGTTTTTTTTTGTGCTGGCGGCAATGGTAATACTACTGGCATATTACAGTGTGATGGCATGGCGGCGAACCGTTTTGGTAGTAAACTCCTACTATCATCATCATCATCACCATCAACCAACATCATACAGCGTTCTCCAGAGGTGGTGACGGTGGACAATATCATGTACACTCACTCTCACACAGAGACATAGACACACACACACACACCATTATTTTCATCATCATCATATCCTACTTTCTCCTCCCCTCCCTCTCATTCTGTTCATTCGCAAGAAAAAAAAGAGATGGACGTTTATCTAAATTTTCTTTGAAAGGCATGAATTTTATTTCCACATGACTATGACCGTTAGCAGAAGAGAACATCCTCTTTGTAGCCAGTAGACATATTATATGCAAGCTGTTACCAGTTAATAATATCCATTCACCTCCACATCATCATCATCCTATCGCTCTCAATACATTACACAATCTTACTAACAAAAAAATTGAAAGAAGAGAGAAGAGAGAAGAGAAGAAGAAAAAAGTCTTAAAAAAGGAGGAAGAAATGCATAAAACGTGGATTCTTCTGTCGTACAATCCATTCTTTCTTCTGTGTGTCTCTGCTGAGCCCTGAAAATCTGCCACTTTATTCTGTCTGGCTTCTTATATACTTAATATATATAACTCTTCCAGCTTAAAAGCCCCCGTGTAAACTTGTCTGGTGATCCATGCAAGAATACTTTTTTTCCACTGGTTGGTTTTCCACTGTACATCCTGTGTACAGTCATTGTGTGCAGTAGTAGCACACAGCACCACCAACCACCATCACCGCCATTATACTCTTGTGAATATGTAGCCAGTGCCACTACCATCAGTGACAGAAATTGCATTATAAAAATTCACGGGAAAATAAAAAACTGTCGACTTTTTTCTTTTCCTCCTTTTGAGGTGAAAATACCGTTGTACTTTCGTTTTTCTCTCTCTCTCTCCTTATGTGTGTGATATAATATGCTTTCTATATATAGCTTTTGTATTATAAATTACATAATATATACTTTCTTCTGAACATACGTACACGTACGTACGCTACATACAAAAAAAACTACTGAATTGGCTTAGAACAGAATATTATATTTTTTTGTGCCGCTGCTGCGTTCATATACTACTACTTTTTTCCGACTGTACTCATGAGATTATGACTACGCATTATACCACCCTACCTCTGTATCCATATATATACACTCTCTACTTATATACTTTACAAAAAAAATATATGTATATATGCCATACACCAGTCAGCATGTATAGTCAAGTATAACAAACAGATAGAAAAATGGAGAAAGCCAGAAAAATAGTTAAGTCAAATGGACAGTTTTGGGAATCGGAAAATTCCATTTCACGTTCTCTCCTGCCATGTAATATGCAATAAGTATTTCGGCATTTCTCTCCCTCTCTCTCTTTCTCCATATCTCCGTCTCTCTTCACTCTCTTCTTCTGATTTATTCTTTTCCTTCCTTGCAGCAAAAATACATGACGTGAGCCATGAATTTTTTTGATAGTCATGTGCTGTGTACATGTATATGCACTCGACAACGACGATGAGAAGGAGCATTGGCATAACACACATAACTCTTGTTGGTGTGTGTGTGTGTGTATGTGTGTGTGTGTGTGTGGGGAAAGCATGGCATGGCATCATGGCAGACAGGGTTATAATATTATTATTATATTTTTTTATTCCTTTTTACAACAAAAACACAACAACAAGAATACAACATGTAAGTATGAATGCATATATGTATTATCATAGCTCTCTATGTGCATAGTATACATAATTTGATACATGCTTATACTCATACAACAGAACAGACAAGAAACAGGGGGAAAAGCAGAGAACTGGAAGCTAACGGGGAAAACTTGAAGGAATTGTTGTCGTTGTTTTGTACGTTTTGGTAAATAGGAAAGGAAGTAAAGTGCTGTTTTGGTATGGTTTTGTTTCTGGTTTTTTTCTTCTTCTTTCTATAAATGGTAATAATAATAATAATATTCATGTGCTTGGAGTAATAATAACGTGGTTATAAAAGTATTTTGGGAAAGGAGGAGTTTTTTTTCTTCTCTCTTTTGGTTCTCTACACAAAAGTTGAGGAGCAAAAGTTTAAATATAATGGTATGCTGTTATAGTTTCTTTTTTAGTAGCTTAAATGTTAGTATCCTTTGTTTTCTTTTCACACTATTATTTTTTTTGGCTAGTTGTGGATTATATTATGATGGGAAACCATTTGTTGGTTGGAGAATAAAAGAAAAACTCAAGTATCAACCGTCGTATAGCACTAGACGAGTAATGGAAGATGGGACAGGAGCACTAGCAGCAGCAGCCTTGAGTAGTAAAAAAAATACAATATTATTAAAGGAAATATATATGTCTTATAATATAATACACATGATTCACCAGAAAGCATAGTAGCATCATGTCATAAAAATTAACCCAAAACCACAAATATCACTCAAAAGAACTCTGTAAAAACTGTGGGATTATGTCTTTTGTGTAGCCACCCCCATCAGTTTTGGTGTATTTAGGACAGCTTGAGTGAGAGAAGGAGAGAGAGAGAGAGAGCTGCTCTTTGCACCCCAATGAATTTTTGCCAGAAAGAAAACTGCTGTGCTGCTGCTGCTGCTGTTTTCCTATTCCATTATTTCCATCTCTCCTATTATTTAGCTCTATGGTAATGTGATGGTAATAATGGTATATAAAAAACGTATTTTGTATAATATCCTGGTATAAAAGGCATACCATATTATTGTGCATATCATCTAATATATTCTTCTTCTAGTGCTGTTTTATTATGCACTTTGTACCCCTCCTCTCTCTCTCTCTTCAGAAAAACATTCAATTTTTATGAGCTATTCAATTTTATTCGAAAGAAATGCCAAACCGAATGACAAATGTTATTTTCTTCTGGAAAAATTGTGTTGTGGCGAAAAGAAAAGTTCACAATATACAGACAGACCCACATGTACACGTAAAAAATGAGAATTTGTGTACTAAAATGAAAAACGAATGGAAATGAGAGGAATGAAAGAGAACTCTAAGCATATGGCTTTATAATAATAATAATAGCTAGAGCTTGAGAGTAATATTCTCTGCACATTATTAAGCCTACATAATAACTTGCCATACATAATATCCCTCCCTCGTGCTAAAAAAATAATACATAGCCCAGGAGGTAATTTATATAAAAAATCAACATTTAACATCATTTGACTTCCTTCCTATTCCTCTTGAATGAATGACGTTTATTTTGTTATTTTTACAGCTGAGTGGCTTAAACGAGTTGCTGATGAAGAAGATAATACACTCAAGAAGATAAATAAATAGACAGAGACAGACAATAATATATACACAATGGGAATGACCTATTAGTTCCATTGTTATGCTTATAAAGGTTTTCATTATGAGCTCAAGTGCTTTCAAGAGAGGCTCAAGTGTATGCAAACAAAATGAAAATGAATTAATAATAAAAACGTACTTAAACATGGGATTGTTGTACACGTCCATTATTATTTTAAAAAAGTACAAAACAAATTATTAATGCACAACAATGTCTTGCTATTTACTTATGTTTACAGGGCTATTATACAGTATTTTTATCCACATTTTTTTTGTACTTTCTAAGGATTTAATAATAAATGTAAAGTGATGTCAAGCGTAAAGTGAAGGTTGTTGGGCAAAACACACATAATTTTTTTGGAATTGTTTGTTGCAATCCAGTACGGTCCAGATTGAAATAAAATTTATTCAGCTGAATTTACTCATTTCGCGCATTCAAAATTATATTCATAAAGAATTGATACCATGCTTCATTTTACGTTTTTATTCCACATATCATCTTTATTTTTAAAGTCAAGATAATATGTCAATTAACTATACAAAACTGTACAAACATATTTTGGGCAAAATGGGTGAAAATTGTAAATTTTTTCAGTGCGGACAGATGGATGATTTATAATGCACATACGACGGTTACGATTAAATCGTTTTGATGATGATTATTATTATGCTCTTCATCTATTGACGATAGGCGAAACTCTAATGAACTTTTAAACTGTTGGGAAGTCAAGCTCAGAAATGCTTGAAATAAATTTCTTTCTAGTAAAATGAAGTTCCAGATGGCAGGAAAATGAGTCACTCTTAAGCCCCCTGACTACTACATGTTGTCAGTTTGTGACGTGGTATATGTGAAACCGGTGCTCCGCAACTTTTAAAGTGGAGAATGGGACGGGATTCATGGTAACGCGTGTTTTCCAAAAGTAAATGTTGGCAAAAAAAATTGTAAATCGCTCCCACTTCTGCACTTCATTTTTTATTTAATAGGAACCCCATGTTATTTAATGTAAATTTCTCCTACTGCTATTATTAGTACGTATACTGTTTTCTTTCCAGGAAATAATAATAATTGCAAGTAGAGCCCATCAATTTGAGCTCCTGTATAAAAAAATACCACATGAAAGGGGGTTCGCTTTTTCCTATTTATTTCCATCTCACATCAATATCACCATTTTGAATTTTCAAATAAATAGTTTATCGTTTTTTTTCATCAATGCTTGAAAAGTAGCACAAGTTCATAAAATGATACGGGTGGACATTTTTTTAGATTAAGTTTCAGCATTATTTGCAAAAAAAACAGTAAAAAAATCAACAGAGACAATCTGACGAGATGAATTCCTATCCCTAAGAAAGTATATAAAAAAGCATGTACCTAATATTATGCAATATGTATCCACTGTACTACTTTGAATATGACACATCTGAAAATAGGCAAGTAACAATATAGGCCATAAATCTAGTATTGGCGAGGATGGGATCAAAATCATCATTGACTAGTAGAAAATATTATGAAATATCTGAAATATTTTCCAACTTATTTTGATAACCATGCATGCATGGATATACAAAAATATTATCATGCATATTCCCGAGAAAGACACTCGCTGCTTAAAAAACGTGTATACAAGTTGTAGTATAGAGCCTTATTACATAGACACACAGGAAGTGAAACATATGGCACGGGTTATATTTACTGTCAAGAGGGCAATAATTTTCCAAGATGGATTATGGAAACCAACAAGCTTTCATGAGTTTTTTTCCTTCTCTTTCCTCTCTGTCCAACTCGGCTTACTGCCTGTCTGCCAGCCTGCCTGCCAAACTCTCCGTTTTCCGAATGAACTTACTATAACCATCAAACCGCTTGTATTATGCTGTCGTAAAGCAAACATGTTCCCAGATTACGCTTCACTTTTTCATATTCTCTCTCTCTCTTTTTCGCCGCTCGCCTCTCTCTCCAGTTTATACACTTATCATCACTCTTACCCTATACATATATTTTTTCCCGTTGGTCTTGTCGCTCCATGTCTAAAAATCCTCGCTACATATCAGATTTTAACGGGAAACATACGGAACGTATACATTTTTATTCATGCAACTTTTTCTTGTCCTTATTATGAGACGTGCAGGTGAAAATTTACAGGGTTTTCTATTTTATTTTGTTTGGTAATACGTCATGAAACGTCACGAAATTGTGCAGACGTGCTACATAATATTTCACGTGCAAAGGAAAAACCACACTATACCTATTTCAATTTCCCGTCGACGGACATGCATAATTACAAGCATACATAAATATTATCACAGTATTTTTCCGAGTATCATATACCCCAGCAGTCCAGAATTAGAAGAGAATTTTTTATACTCGCAAAAAGGTAAATATGTAAGTTTTTTCTCTAATCTTTTGCAATCACAATGAGTCAAGAAAAAAGAGTCGTCTCGTATACCACACCACATGCTGTTGTAAAAAAATAGTCAACTAAACATGCTATCCACACATCATCATCCCAAACGTCACAATAATCAGCATTATCGTTTTTAAAATGCACCTTTCTCAAAAATCTATTATAATATGCTTATTGATAGGTAGATTTCATCCATAAAATACCAAAAAGTAAGTTCATAACTGCGACTATCTCATTTTTTTTCAGATTTTTGTAAAACTACCCACAAAAATATATAATGTAAAAGGCATAATGTTGAGTTTGCTAGCAAACAAAATATCTCGTGGTGTTTAGCGGGAGTTTTATAATACGCATACATTTATATATATGATCACTGATCACAAGGCTCATCTACGTCATATCCTGCCCTGCTGTGTACAGTAAAAGCATTGGTACAAATACAACACATTTACATTTATACTAGCCAGTGTTTGTATATAGGCATGTCCGACATTTTGTGGCTGTAAGTGTGAATACCGTCCATAAATCAAATATTCATCAAACATCCTTTAGCCCATTTAAGCCCTGTCGTGATCGTCAAATCAAAACCCTTTTACGAGTACTTTAGCAGTTGATATGGCTGTTGTGTGGTGAGGAGAATATGAGAGCCTGTGGCTTCCAACATAATATTATGAATATATATCAACCATATATGTACAGAATGCTAACTGGATGAGTAAATATATTAGATTATAGGGCTATATAGTGTACAATGTACAATTATATGGAAAATAGAAAACTCCCGGAAAACAAGCGAGCGTCATAAAGTTTAATGGACTATAACTTAGATGTTGCAATTTTTTATATGAATTTTAATACACCTACACACACATCTCACTCATAGTTAGGGAGCAGGATAAATATAAAGTGCGCTCTAGAGTACTTTAGCAGTTGATATGGCTGTTGTGTGGTGAGGAGAATATGAGAGCCTGTGGCTTCCAACATAATATTATGAATATATATCAACCATATATGTACAGAACGCTAACTGGATGAATAAATATATTAGATTATAGGGCTGTATAGTGCAATGTACAATTATATGGAAAATAGAAAACTCCCGGAAAACAAGCGAGCGTCATAAAGTTTAATGGACTATAAATTAGATGTTGCAATTTTTTATATGAATTTTAATACACACACACATTTCACTCATAGTTAGGGAGCAGGATAAATATAAAGTGCGCTCTTTTTTTAATATTATTACTTTTTTTTGGATAATAGAATTTCACAACTTTGTGTTCTGTGTAACCACTCATTATGGTGGTGATAGTATTGATATGCAAAATCCAAAATGTCACAGAGAGGGTTGAGGCGGTTTTACTGTGTTGTTGTGAAACTTTTGAGACACTTTGCATGTTGGGATACGGAATAACACGGATTAAGGAAGGATACATAAAAAAAGTAGATATAATATTGTGGGTGGGTAGTTGCGGTAGCATGTATAAACATATGAATGTTTTAGTATTAGGTAATTTTTTTCTGAGAAAAAAAAAACTATCCCTAAAGTCGTTATCGTTTATCTTCCCCTTTTTTTCTGTAACACAGCAGGAGACGGTAAAGGCTTTTGTGGATTTGAGTTGTACAGAAAATAATAAAATGGGAAATATTTTGTGTTTCATTATTAAAGTTTGTCCACTTTAAAACGGGAGTTTTCCCAACGGGAGTTTTCCTACTTTGGGAGTTTTCCGTCACGGGAGTTTGCCTGTCACGTGTATAAATATATGAATGTTTTAGTATTAGGTAATTTTTTTCTGAGAAAAAAAAACTATCCCTAAAGTCGTTATCGTTTATCTTCCCCTTTTTTTCTGTAGCACAGCAGGAGACGGTAAAGGCTTTTGTGGATTTGAGTTGTACAGAAAATAATAAAATGGGAAATATTTTGTGTTTCATTATTAAAGTTTGTCCACTTTAATCTGTCCAAGTGCCTAACTAATAATATAGCAAACTATGAACCTTCAGTTTACTACTTTGAAAACTTTTTTTTTGATAATGTTTTCCCTGGTTTGTTCCCTGTCATTATACAAGTTACTGTTTTTGAGTAGTTGTGATTGTTCCTGTTGATTGCATTTTAAGTAGGATGGGAGAGAAGGCGATGAAAGTTGTGATATATATTATTATGTGCATTTTGTATCTGTGTTTGCACAAAAGCGGCTTTCACTAATTAAATTACAATATAACGTGCAAACTGAAACCGCAAAACCCATGTAATCTTCTCCGCGGGATTAACGAGAGCCTCCTGAAGCAAAACAACTATATATGTACAATAGGCAGAGAAACAAAAACAAAATTCACTCGCACGAAATAAAAGTGAATGTGTTTTGCAAGTTCTAACCGGCTCTTGATACCTATAGGTATTATACAGACCGGTGCCTCTCTCTGTCGCAATACCACTATGCGAATGGAGCAACGAAATATTTCAACACGGAACATATCTATGTACGTAATACGATTACACCTGCCGAAGGATAAGTAAATGAGACACCACCTGGTGGTTGGACAAGCTTAATGTGACGTAGTACTGATCTTTTCAAACTTTTTGAATCCATGTGTCCCTTCGTATTACTGTTTTTATTTAACTATTTCATTAATTTTTTACTTTACGATCATTACAAAATATATGAAGACGCAGAAATGCGGTCTCTGCAAGTTAGCCAATATTCGATACATAATTAATTTAAAATGTTCTGGGAAAAATATTGATTGTCTAATAATTGATTGCATTAAAAGTCTAAAATTCTAGTTGGGTAATATATTGCAGACTGCATAAATTGAATAATTTAATTTACTATTAATTACTTTTCAGAAATTACACCGAATCAACAATGATTTGGTTTAGTCAAAAAATACTTGTGCAGGACAAGCAATACTACTGTTCAAGGAAAATTGGAACATTCCAAATTGACACTTAAAAGAAGCTCCAAACAATAACTTTGGCCCTCCAACCTGAGTGTCACGAAATAAAATAAACTTATTTGCTATCCAAATTGTTACAAAAACAAAACTTTATTTGAAAATTGGTTAACTTGTCTTGTGACAATTACCTCACTACGTATTAATGCTGTCATTACTACTATACTAACTATTAGCGAATACTATATTTGCCATGATCGGAGATTGGTAAAATGGTAAAATATAAAGGCTGCTGTTTATGCTCATTTAATACCGGAAGTTCCAATTTTGGAATTAAAAATGGAATAGTATCAAATTAATTTAAAGAAAAATGCTCAGTTAACTCTTTTCTACGCTACAAAGAAAACTAAAGAAATGTAGAATCCGAAAAAGTTGCATAATTATACGTCCGGTGAAAGAAAAATAGTCGATATTTTATACAAGTGTAGTTTTAGGTTAAAATCTTCCCGGAACACAACGGTTTATTGTCATGATAGAATCTTCTAAGTGTATTTTCAATGGATTATTAAGAGCTAACTCGATCCAATATTGGTCATTGTCCCTTATTGACCTTTCTGTAGACAGGAGAAACCCTTTTTATACCCTTTACACTTTTACACTATACCTTTGGATATATCATTCAATAATCTTTCACAATCCTAGTATTACGTATATTAAGCTCAGAAAGGTGCCCCATGAAGGCGTGAAGGAAAATGATGGCATCTCACAAAAAGGTTTACCCATAGCTTCAATCGGAATTTCATTATAATGTTATAAAAATGAATGTGCAAACAACCCACGTAATAGTACACTACGTATCGTATACACATATCTATACGACTTCTGTAATAATATATTGCAGTGCAATAAGTAGAATGTTTGCTATAAATGATAGTAAAAAATTTTTTAGTATCCATTGTACCACCCGTTGTACTCCATAACCTTTTGGTTTTATTGCCCCATTTTAAGACTCCATTTAAATAAACTTTAATTGATTTACACACTGTTTCAAGTATGTATAAGTTTTATCCTGGAGCAGTATCTTGGCTTTATGCCAAGGAAAAAAACTGAGCAAGAAAAATGCATTCCATTTTCCATTACTCGAATCAAACGTGTACAAACGACACTAGCATAGCTTTTGCGTGATATGTAACGAGTTCATAATATGCCTACATGTACACAAGTACAAATTATTGTTGTGCAATGATATTACATACAAACATGCATAATAACAACAACATCATATTAATGGGCTCCTTTATCTACTTATGCGCTACTTTTTTTGGCGTTTCCTAATCTTCATCTTTTTCAGACTTGTTCAGCCCCGAAAAGAAAATGGCCACAAGCCACACAACAACTCGTACAAAAAACAAGTTTTCTCATTTGCTACTATTCCTAAACATTTTCAAAATCTCTTTCGTAGGTAACATCTGAAAAAGCAGTAGCACAATAGTAGTTTGCATACCTCATTGCATTGAGCCCATATACTCACCCTTTGCCAAAATATACACGCAATTTAAACACATGGATAAAAAAAAGTTTGCTAATAATATTGTTTAGTGTCGGGTTTTCGCTTATCTTATCTCAAGATAAGTTTTTTTCTTTTCATAAAAAGAAAGTTTCCTACTTGACTTTTTACAACCATTTTCTTTGCCATTACATAGTCCCCTTTCCTGTTTTCAACCAAGCAATTAGGCAGATTTTCTCTACAATCCCATAAAAATTTGAGAATTGCATACTAAAAAGCTGTAAAAACTGGGAGTGAAATTGAAACATGGAAAGAAAACTAAATAGTTTCACTATCATCATTTTTAATCAAATAAAAAAGCAGTAAAAAAATATATTTTCCACTCACTTTCTCCATATTGAGCAGATGATATTTATATGGCATGTATTTAGGTATATATGTATATATATTTTTGTATTACTATTTTTGTAAGAAAGTGTGATGTTGATGATAATAAGTATATAAATATATCTCGGAAAGTCCGGTGTAGTAAACTAAAAACGCACGTGAATTTTGTTTAAAAAAATATAGGTGTATATTTTTATTTCCACCATGTAAAATAATAAATATATTCCTTTTTTCTCTAGTAATTTGATAGTGTATAGTAGCATAGAGCAAGCTGTTTATTATGTATTGCAGCAGAAAGCTTGGTCAGTGCAGTGCGATATATATAGAGAGAGTAAGAGGACGTAAAAATAGCTGGCTGACTGTGAAATGATTTATATGACCACCCCTTTTATCGAATTTTTTTGCACACGATAAAACCACAAAAACGTTCTTCACTTTACCACCTTTTAGTAGGCAGCACGCCACCAAGCACAAAGTTTATTTTCACTCCATCATTCTATAACCATCGTCCCCACCAACGACGACGAACTCACAAAAAAATAATATATATTTAACCATGAAACCTTTTTTTATGACATTGTAACACACTGTTTTGTAAGAAGGAAGAAAAAAAACTTTACACGAAGAAAATGACGTTGATGACGACTAGAAATTTTCACTCATTCATTCATTCAACTTATTATACATAATAATATACATACGTTTGGCGACGACGACGAATACACGTTGAACATCATAGCTTTAGCAGCAGAAAGAGCACAGCTCGAAAATAGGCCTGAGGCACAAAATATATATATATCATGTATTACTATTTTGGTATATAAAAAGGTGTAAGTTGTACCGTAGTAGTGGAAGCTCATGGAGCTTTTGTGTAGTTTTGAGTTGATACGGGAGGAAACCGGAAAGTTAGACGGCTGATGATGACGAACGCATAATTTAATTTTCGCAGTTTGGTTCATTCATTTTCATCCCACATCCACTATTGTTATTATATTATTATTATTATTACTTTATCATGAGAGTATTTACAGTAGACAGGACAGAGAGAGATAATAAATATAAAATAGGAAAATGAGCTGCTACCACCATCACCATTTCATATTGTTTTTTTCTCTCCACATTTTTTTTTGTTGTTGTAAAAAATAGACAGTTGAGTTGTGTGAGAGAGATGAAATGTGGAGTTGTGTGTGTGTATATATATATATGTAGTAGTGGTTCTGGTTAGTGTGACGATAAGGTGGTAGCAGTGTAGTAGTCACACTACCACACACTCACCACTACCACCACCTCACCAGTAACAACAAACTCCTTTCTCTTGTCGTCTTTCTCTNCGTCTTTCTCTCTGCCTCTTTTTGCTGAATGAATTTTCACCATGAATCCATGTGTACTGTTGTGTTGTTCTGTAGTACATGCACATGCATGCATGTATGTATGTATCAAAACTCCTTTTAACTTTCTCTCTCTCCCTCTGTCCTCCACCACCACCACCACACAGTATTAGAGTAAAACAACAACCTATGCGACTGGCTTGTGTAGAGAAATGCACAGCTGTGTACTTGCACTAGATGAACACAACTAGTGAATTAAATCCCATGGCACAATTGAGTTCTTGTCTCATATCCTCCACGATATCATCATCACTATCACCATCACACAAAACTCTACTCTATTCTACTCCACCGCCACCATCACTACTACCACCACCACCACCACCGCCACCTCAATTGCATTATCTCCTTTTTTCCCTCTTCTTCCTTTTTTATCTTTTCTTTTCTATTTGCTATTGTGTTGCTGCTTATATATATATACACAATAGGTGTGTATATATGTATGCTGTATCCTCTTCTTTTTTCTAACACACAAGCACACACAACAGCAGCACCAGGAGGATCACAGGATCAGCGAACCACCACTTTTTATTATTTAACGTTCAACTCAACAGCACAGCGATCGCAGTTCAGACTCTCTCTACTCAACTCAGAGCAGCATGCCAGGAAAAAGCATTTCACACAACTCATCTTGATAATATCCTGCCACACACTGCTACATTATGGATAATATATTATGCAATTGACCCTCTTTGAGATTTGCTCTGTGTGCCGATAATGTTGATGATGAACCAAAAGAAAAGGATGAGAGGGAGAAAGAAAGAGAGAGAAGAGGAGCAGCAGACTATGCGTTTTTTTGTGGCTGACTGATTGCGAATAAGTATACAGGAGAGTGAAAACGCTGTTGCTTTCTCAGGAAGGATGATGATGATGTTGCTGCTGCTGCTGCTGAAGCTACCGTTGATGATGATGAAGTAGACGCGACGACGACGATCACCACTATACTACCACCAACACCACTGCCGCTACAATGATGATGTTGTTGATGATGATTCCTCTTTTTGTTTGTCTTCTTGCTGTTGCTGTTGTTGTTGTTGTTGTTATTGATGATGATGATGATAACTGTAGTAGTTGTAGTAGAAGTAGTAGTAGCAGTAACAGAGTGAGTACAGTGATGTGCCTCCCGCATGAACTTCTCTCTGTATAAACATATCATTTAATATACAAAATGATCATAAAACATCTCAACATTATATATGCAAAGCAATATTATGATAGAGAGTTATACATAACTTATGTAAGCTTATGTAATTGTCAATGCATACTTTAGTTTGTACAGGGAACATTTTCGTCTCCCTTCTTTCCTTTACTCTTTTTTTGTATGCATATACTTTTTTTGCTTACTTTTGCTCAAAGCTATTCTCATCATCACAGGCATATCGTCTTCACCCGGCTGACCGTATTATGCATGGTAATAATATTATTATGGAAATTATGACAAAGAAATGTATTTTTTACACGCTTTTACAACGTGTTGTCTATTAGTATGATTGTGTGCATCATCATAACATGAATATAAGGAGTGTAGTAGTTATATAGTAGTCCTTTATCATTTCGTCTTGTTGTTTACTTTCCTTTTTGTTATGATGATGAGCCATGATGATGATAATGATGATGATGACGACTACGTAAAAAGAAGGAAAGAAAAGAGAATGAATGCTAACAAATAGCATATAGCCGTAACCATCATTGTCACGATTACATTGGCTTTACGCTTGGTTGCATGCATAATAATAATACTAGTAATAGTATTAGATGCCAGTAAAAGTCAATATGATAAGATGATTACTTAGTACATTTGTCGGGAAAGAATCATAATAATAATCCTATATATCATCTCCTATTATTATTATTATTATTATCATTACTACCTACACTCAGCATTTTGTGGTAAATATACGGGCAAAAGAAGAAAGAGAGAAAGTCAGAAAGAGAAAGTAAGTAAAAGCCGAGCTGATTGTGAGATCACAAACACACACACACAGACGAAACAATAAGTAAAAGTTATTGTTATTATGCACAATGGAGGCTGTATACATGGGACCCATGATGATTATTACTCAATTTACTGGAGCAGCAGCTGGATTGGATTTATCAAAATAGTTATACCAAAGAACAGTAAGTAGCACTTATTAAGGGCCATACTAATAATAGTAATAATATTGCCAGCATGCTCAATGCAATAATAAAATACGCCGCCGCTGCCGCCAGCATAATGATCATCATATGATTATTACCATTATTAAGACCGCAACTGAGTCGTGTCTTGCTCTTTCTATTTTTGTCACAGTTAATATTTTCGACAAATATTTTCTTGTACTTTAGTTGCGGAATTTGTATGTATGTGTGTATGTGTGTGTATATGGGAACGTTTTACAAAGGTATTATTCATTATTCACATTCATAAAAACAGTTGTTTATTATGATTACTTTATTATCAGTAATGTTATTACCAACTGTGTTGATTGCTCAACTTTTTTGTCGCGTTCATGCATTTATGAAAGTTTTGTTGTTGAGAGTTGTTAGCAAGAGCAAAAAAAACATGAATTTTAGCCTGGTTTTTCCGGATTAAGGCGAACCTTCCTAATTTTCTCCGGACAAATTCAACAAAATATATGATTACAGGGTAAAATCTGGATGTCGTGTTAAAACTGCAACTTAAGCACGCACATACTTGATCGCAGCACAACAGAAAAGAATATACAAAATAATAATAAAATGATTGATGATTTTGTGAAAGATTAATGATGAATTGCAAAGTGAGCATGAAAGCACACAGCAGACAACAACGTTTGATCATAATGATAACGATGATTGGTCACTTATTGATTTCTTTTGTGAAAGTATTTTTTTGTTTGATGTTTACTGATTTCATTTGACAAGTTCCATTGAATTGAAAGCCATATCTATTGAAAATCTCAACTCAATTCACAAAAAAACGGAAATAAGAGGAGGAAAACCTATAGATTATTGACAAAGATAAAAGAAACTGGAGGGCTTGACTTCTCCAAATTGAGAGAGACGAAAGAGATTGATATATGTATGGGCCCACACACAGCCCACATGAGATATATTTTATAGGTACAATTTAGTAGGTCAGAAAAACAAGCTAAAGACAGAGCACTCAATAACACGAAATCATCATTATTATCATCATCATCCAGTCAAGAACAAGAACACCATCACCCTTCCACTCACCACCACACATACACACACATGTTCTGCAACAACAATAACACAATGTGAAATAATAAATTAAGTGTTTAACTTTTTTCCGCTTGTTTTTGGATCCAAAACAACGAGTCGTTCTTTTGTACTACTTCAACTACTAAATATATATATACTGTCCGTCCGCACACACATACACACAGCCTACTACATAATATACATAAAAGATAATCAAAGGAAACAGTGTTGTGCATGCCTATTAGTAAAAGTACTTAAGTGCATAGAGTATAATTTATATGTATAAAAACAGCGAGCACACACAAAAAACAAGAAGTTTATGCTTTGCTCCGAAGGAAAATAAACTTTTCTGCTTGATTTGTTTTTTGTAGCAAAAAAAAAGAAGAAGCAGAAAAAAACACTGGCTGCCGCTCTTCTCTGTTCTAATTTTCTTGTAAACAAAGTAGCAAAAGAGAATTAGCACTGAATGACTTTTTTGTTTACAAAATACATCTATCTGATTAGTGATAGTGATTGATTATCATTGAATATTCATATTTGCTCAATGCTCTCTCTCTCACACACACACTCACACACTCACACACAAACTTCATTCTATATGTTACATTATTTGTGTATGGGGCACTGAATTTCTAGTGTTATTATTACTATTATTATTATTGCTATTATTATGATTGTGGTATCAGCCTACTAAATTTAACCCATAATATTTATTCTTTTGACTTGATAAAGTAGTCATAATATTATGAGATTTCCTCTCTTGCCCGCTCTCTCTCACTCTCCCTCTCTTTCACTTTTTTTTACTACTTCCAAAAATAGTTTTATTGAAACATAATAACATACTTACACATATTATTATATCACGAACATACTTTTACTTTTATGCACAATGCTCACATTCACTCTTGCACACATACACACATGCACACACACCACACGTTTCTTTATAAAAACTCTTACTTATGTATAATCACATTTTTACTTTTCCCTGATTTTTCTGGTATTTTTTTAGTATCCAGGTTCAATGATTTTTTGCAAGGAGACTTGTTTTTTTTGTATTATTTACCGTGTGTATATTTTATGGGAGTAAATAATGAATCTATATATAAATGCAAGAATGTGGGACTTTCTTCCGGATGACAAGAAGAGGAAGAGGGGAGTGGAACGTCAAAAAAATTTTTTTTTCAAACTCTTTCATCGAACTCTTCTCATTGTAACGTATTTTTACTTTACTTACTTTACTTTTTTTATACTTACACACCAAACCTCCACCACCACATAATATCACCTCTTCTGTAGCACCAGCACCATCATCATTGTGATGATCATCAGGAATACTACTGTTTTACTGGTAGTGGTGCTGATTTTGTGTAGACACACGAAGGAGACAAAATAATAATAATAATACTAGTAATAATGATACTCTAGCAGCAGCAGAATGGTACCACTTCTTCAGGCAACATTGTATACAGATACTTGTGGTGTGTGCTGTTACAGGCTAAATAATATTGTTTTTTCTCTCTCTCTCTTTTTCATTCTATTATTTTGCTTCTCATGTATCAAACGAAGAAAAACGCACACACGACACAACCGACAGGATAGAACTTACTACTACAATATCAGCAGCACCAGCAGCAGTAGTGGTGGTGGTGGTGGGGAAAGTAGTAACAGAAGCATATCATCATCATCAGTCAACACACAAATACACACGAAACACACACACATACAAACTCTTTCCCTTTCGTGATCCTATTTTTTCCTGTTATAGATATACCTACATTAGAATAGATCTAAACGTGAAATAGGCAGGCTCTCTATTTTTATTTTCTTATTATTACGAGCAGTGAACTAACCAAGCGGGTTTTTATGTATGGAGACAGTCATAGAATACTTTATAGAAAGTACATATATATATATATATACTCACACAACTATATATTATATATATACACATTCAGAAAATACGCAGGCATAACATAAAGTGTATGTGTACAAATTGAAATATATGTAAGCATGTGTAGATGTAGGTATCTTATATGTATAGGAATCGGAAGTGGAGAAATTCCAGAAGAAATAGCTGTTTTATTTAGAAAACAAACTTACCTCAAAGTGGACCCAATTGTGTAGTAGTCTCGTAGCAGAAAAGAAAAAGAGAAAGTATGTGAGTAGTTGATATGTGGATATCGAAATGAGGAATATAGTAATATTATAATATATATAGCACCAGGGGTAGTAGTGGAGTTGTAGTATTACCAGCATCAGCAGCAGAAGTTGTAGTAGTAGTAGTGGTGGGGATATAAATAGTATGAGCAATGCATACTTTCTCTCCAGTTCTGTGGAAAAGTATTTTTCCTTTGTGTGTATTTTCTCTTATGGCGGCTTTACTCTAGCTGTCTGCGTTTGTAAAAGAGAGAGAAAACTCTGTGTATTGTAAGTATGGCCTGCGTGTATGTGTAGAACGTAAAGCTCCAGCTATACAGTGAATCGATTTACACTGCAGGTGAATTAGAATGGCAAAGACATGGATGGGGCAAGACTTGCGCTCCCGTGACCCACTATCAGGTCGCAGGCGCTCGACGAACTTGAGGCTTGCTTTCACCAGCGTGTATATGGCTATATACCATAAGCTGGAGTAAGAGAGAGAAAAAACAGAGAGTTGCTGTTCTGTGTTATGGCAAAGAGCTTTGGAGTGAGCACGAGAATGGGGAATTTTTTTTTGGAGACCCTTTTTTCTTAAACAGTCAAGTCAAGCCACGCAAGCAAAAGCAGGGAACCCAAGAATGGGAGAATTTGTGTGGAAAGTACAGTACTGAACAGAGAGGAACAGCAGCAGTAACAAGAACGGAGCACATCACATAGCAGCAGTTAGTCAAGAGCCACCAACACAACAACTAAAAGGCACCAGCTCTGGGTTGAGAAAAGAAAGAGAGAGAGAGAGAGGAAGAGGGGGAGATGTGCTTGCATGCCTACAAGCTTATATTCAGTTTTCTATTTTTCTGTTGCTTGTGCAATATATTTTACTCAAACTCTTCTTCTGCTGCTGCTGCTGCTGTTGTACATATAGGTATGGTATTACCATATACCATTGCCAGTTTGAAAGTCTCAAAGCCGTTACTACTACTCCTGCTTGTGGCTCTGTAAAACTCCTTCATTCCCAACAACTCCTCGACTCATTGCAATTTGTTTTTAGCTTTGATGTTGTACTGTGTACAATATTTTGGAATGCTGCTTAATAGCATAATGTATGTTCATATAATAAAATATATGTGTTGTTGCGTATATATGTGTGTGTTCATGTACCAGAGTTTTATTTTGTAAAAAAAACACATTACTCCCACCGCATGTTGTTGTAACTTTTAGCTAAAAAACTGAATCATCATCATCATCAGCAGCAGTAGTAGTAGCAGCAGCAGCAGTGGTGGTGGAAGCATATCAACACAACATCACAGAAGACCAGACGAGCAGCAGCGTATCGCAGTAAAAAAAAGTACACGCCACTTTTTTCTCTCTCTCTCTTCTTTTTTTTTTTTGAAGATTTTCTGTTTATGTAATACAGTGTAAAAAAAAGTATACACATGCCTGCATTTTATATGATGAAAAACTCTTGCATTCTTTTTGAATGAAACGCTGGGGATATTATATAGGAATATATTAAGCTTGGCTTTAATATATATATATGTTGTACATCCCATTTAACTTTTATGTATACATTTTCCCCATTATATTCCCTTTTCTTTGCTGTGTCATATATAAGCAAAAAAACCACCAACCACCACCACTTCTCGGTTTGCTGGGGAAACCCGACGGAATAAACCTCTGTTGGACTGGAAGAAACTTTCTCATTTTAAACTCCAACAATTGCTTAGGCGGTGTAGCAGCCGCAGCAGCAGCAGAGTAGGCCCATGCCTGGCTTGTTTGAAAGGGAGTGGATGAGAAGAGAACAGGGAACTCAGAACGAAGACTAAACTAAACCGAGTGAGACTATAGAGAACAACAAGAGGGTATAAAGCAAAAGTATTATAGTGAACCATCGAAATTTGTATCCAGAAAAGAAAATTTGTATGCACATACCTACGTGTGTAAGTATGTATTTACGTATGAAATATTTGCTACTTATTATATAGCATATAGCTTATAATATGTATATATACCTATGCATATAATACGCGTGTGCTTTATATTCCCATTTCACAGTCTCTCTCATCTGTCCGTCTTCTTTTCGTCTCCGTTATTTTTTTGTTGCTTACATGCTTTATAAAATATTATCTCCATGTACATAGCATTCACACAAAAACCGTTTTCAGAGTTTGCTTTTCCATCTCCGTTTTCATTTCTCATCCTCAGCATCAGTAGCATAATATAGCATCTCTGCTTCTCTCTCCTACTCTGCTCTCTGAACATTCATCCTTTTTACTTTCGTTTTTCTGTTCCTTCCGGCACCCACATCACATCATTCTCATCGCCGTCATCGTCATCATCATCAACACAGCATCCTTCATCATATGAGAATCGGGCTTCCACAACAACACGCTTATTCTCTCCTTCTCAACTCAACTCTCGTTCTCTCTGCACTCCCTTTGCGTATTAGAGGCTGCTGAGGAGTGAAGAATGCGGCTAACGCCAAATGTACACGTTATTGTCAGAGAGTGTGTGTGTGTGTGTAAGAGAGAGAGAGAGAAAGAAAGAAAACGGGAACTTCTCACTAGGAGAGTTTGCACATTGGAGCAGAATGAATCCCAATCCAGCTCTGGGAAAATATAGAGAGAAGCCGAGAACAGAGAACAGAACACGGAGAATGGGAAACCTTTTCCTGCTGCCGTTGTTGCCGCTGCTTCCATGAAAAATATATACTCACTCACCAGCAACCAGCGTATATCCGAACACATTTAATGCCAAGAAACGCATAACGAATTGCAAGATGATACATATATGTATATATACGATATACCTAATATACGATAGGTATTTATTATATATATTACCTTCTACATACATAAATTTATTATACACTTTATAGGTACAATAATCTTCACATTATATGTATATACAGCCATAATGGCACACAAACTAAGCTTGACATAATATCCAATATAGCTCTATAAAGGGATACATCCATACATCTTTTTTACCATTAACTAATCTTCTTATGTTTCTTGAGAATAAACTTCAAAGAACACACACTGTCTGCTATATGCTCCTTCGATGATGCACACATTACAGAAACACATTTTCCCAAAGAAAGAAAGAAAAAAATTACCGCTTCTCCCACCATTACCACTCGTTGAGTACACGACGACGATAAATGCTACATAAATTTCTTGTCGGTTATTTGCTTGCACCGAGAAAGAGAGAAAGAGAGAGCAAGACTCATTTTGGAGAATGACTACATCATAATGATCAGTATGATAACTTTCCTTTGTGTATATATAAAAGTTTGAAAAGTATACCTTATACACACATACAGAACAATAAGCATATTTTTAAACATGTCATTTACTTCTTTCTTTACTTTCTCTCTCTCTCTCTCTCTCCTCTGTAAACTTTTCTTTTTGATTATGATTTTCACTGCAAGTGTGAAGCAGCACGAACATGTACATACAAGCATATGCATGAATGTGTTATATTATTATTACACTATTCTAGAGCTTTAGTACGGAACATAAATAGCAGAGCGTTTTTAATAAGGCATTTTGCTGAAAGAGAACGATGACTGCGACGGCAGTCTGCTGTGAAGGTAAGTATAAGAGTCGAGTGTGTTACGCGAATCTTCGTTTTCATTTCTTGCATACAATCCATATAAGCTTTTTGTACACACACACACACACACACAGTTTGCTTTCATCTCTTTTCTTTCTTTCATTGTCGTTTACCTACAGTTTTTTTATCATCATATGTGCAGGTGTACGTAGTGTGCCAACAAATAGTAAATCTACAAAGAATAATATAACATACAGCAGCTCAAAGCATTTATATGGTACAATGGATTTTGAAAAAAGAAACGTGTGGGGGTTATATAAGCAATGTGTGTGGCATTTGTATAAAACGACAAGAACCAGTTTGGCTTTGAATTCATCGTTTTACTTACACTTTTTCCTTTGCATGTATGCTTTCACCGGAACTAACATAAGTTATGTCGATATGAAGAAGATGATGACAATGGACGGGAATTGCGTTTTTATATAAAGAGAACAAAGTTGTAATATAAAGTTCTCCCGCGGTTATGATGATATCATGCATGCATATCAAGTCAAGATGGTATTATGCCTTTCTGGAGATTCTTATACATCAAAAACTTATGTTGTATGATATGATAAGATATTTTTATGCAAGAAGCATAATAATGATAATATAATATACGTACATTGTACATGTACCTGCCTGGCGGATAAGTGCTGGGACAACTTTGTCGACTTGGGACAGTTTTCTAAATTACATGTTCCATAATATACATCAATATTCCACTGGAGATCCTTTCTTCTTCATTAAAAAAAAGAGACGAAATTTTTCCACATAACTTACAAAGTTATAAAAAAAAATTGTTATAAAGAACAAAAATAAATCTCTGCAAACAAGTTGAATTAGTACATGATTTGTTTTATGCGTAGAATCATAAAAAAATATTTCGGTAGCTGGTTAGTATGGATATTGGATATTGTTATGTGGGGGATGGTAGGATTTTCCAGTCAAAGATCTCTCAATAATATCATGTACTTATGTACTACACGGTTGCAGGCCCACACATACATATATTCAGCGAGACGTGATTTTTTTTTCAGACTAAAAAACTTTTCTCTAAAAATAAAAGAAAGGGAAAAATAAAGTCTGCAGCTTTAGTTTGATGCTCATTGCGTTTCAACAGAGCACTTTTTTTCTATGAAGAACATCCATCCCCCGCCAAACGAGAATAGATAGACTCCCAACTTGTGCACATAAGCAGACTATAGATACTTAAATCTTCAACAACTGAAGTACATATATATTCCTTCTTTTTTTTGGAATGAACGTATATTTATTCTTGATGCCAGTATGAGAGAGTAAAGGTAAGACTGTATGCATTCTTATTAGTCTTGAGAGAGGGAGTGAAGAGGGAGAATAGACTAGTATCTTTTGAATGTGTGTATGTGTATGCCATAAGAAGTAGTACCATCACAATCATCAGAAAAGTCGCGAATAAAGTGAGAGAGGGAGAATGAAGAGAAAGGAGAAAGCTTCCAGTTTTTAACCCGGCTTTTGCCCCACGACAACATAGTTTACATCCTTTTGATGGTTCAAAAAGCAGTGAAAGGCATGAGAAAATGAAAGAAGTATTGTACGACAAAGACCACCCAGTTAAAACTTTTTTTTATAGTTTAGCTTCTTCTTCCCTAGGTACATGTATGTATTCCAAGCCAGACCAGAAGGCCAGACCAAGTAAAAAAAGTCTTCTTGTTTGTAAAGCATTTTATTAGAATATACATACGTGTATAGTATATATGTAGGCGGATACATTCCTTCAGTCTTCCCAGTACCTAAACTATATAGGTATATAATTTTACTATATAAACGTTTTTGTTGTCCATTGTCATATGACAACATGAGATAGCCATGAAGGTATGAAGAGGAGAGACTATATATCATCATCATGATCATCATCATGCTTATTCTTTCTTTCTTTGTCATTTAATTTAGGATTGGATGCCTTTCGAAATGCCAGCAGGACAAGAATGAGTTGAGTTGAGAAGACAAGGAGAAAGCAACTCGCCAAGTAAAGTATGAAGAGGAGCCAGCAACAGCAGTATGGTATATAGTTGGTTAGCTATGTATGTATGTATATAGTGGCTTATAATAAAAGCTAAAGACACACACATACAACACACATACCCTGAGATGGTTCCCTAAATAAAGTACAAACTTCTTACTTTTTTCCTTTACTTTTTAACTATTGTATTGTGAGTGTGTGTGTGTGTGTGTGTGTGCCTCTGCACATAGAGCGATAGAAAGAGAGAGGTAGTTAGTTAGGCGGTAGTGGAGTGGATTCTAGATAGAGGACCAATTCAGTGCACGTTACACAAGGATGATGATGATCCTCCTGATTCTGCCATGTAGACTTGCTATAAGGTCCATGATCATGAACATTATCATCATCATCAACGTCGTCATTGTAGTAGAGGAAAAGTAAGTCCTCTTTTATATAGCTTGGGAGCGAGAAAGAAGTACATTTTGGGAAATAACAGGTATTATTATTATTGCTGCACACGGGAAAGATTCTCTCCTTGCTTGACTGCCAATTTGCTTGTATTATGAGAGAAAAAGGAATTTTATTGATATAGATTAGATTCTCTTTGAGTGTACCCCACACTCACACACACACATACAAAGCATTGAGCGACGTATGTATTGAAATGGTTGACTTTATTCACTCTCAGGATTATATACCAAGAACGGATAAAAATGTCGTATTGTTAGCGAAGAGAAAAGAAGACGGAGAGAGAAAAAAAGGAAAGAAAGCCAGCAACAGATTTGCATCGTCATCGACCCTGCTTCTACACGAATTTCAATCTGTTCTCTCCCTCTCTCTCTCTCTAACAATGTCTGTCCTGGTGTAAGAAAAAAGGAAAGAAATATGCTGTTCAACGTTTTGTGTGCCTCTCTGCTACTACACACAAAATATATGGGTGTAGGTTGATTGCCTCATCTCTCTATGGGTGTAGTAGTACTATAAAGTATTATTGTATGAGCCTTTATGGCATTATAATACATTAAAAGAAAGAACGGGAGAAAGAGAGAGAGAGAGAAAAAAAGAAGGAAAATCACTGGACACTTTCATCCTTTTCCTTCCGTCCGACTCACACAAACAAAATCCAACACAGAAAATAAAAAGAGAGCAGCAGCAGCAGCAGCTGGACTACCTAATTTATTTACTGACTCACGTTCGTTTTCATCGTCGTTTTTTATTCTCTTGACTTGAGAAGCTTGAAGATATGGAAAAGAGGAGAAGAAGAGCGTTCTCCTTCTCCACTCTCGCTCTCTCATATTATGCTTGTTTGCTGGGGTGGCTGTTTTTGAACAAGGGTCCCCACACACTTTACTATTTTGCTTCTAATGTTTTATGATCTGACGTTACTTTTGTTTAGAATGGCATAATAATATCCACGATAGGAGAGCAAACGCGGCGATGAGTGGGGAGCAAAAAGCAATGACATGAACAAAGCAATGTTTTAGTATAAAGCTACACGCATGTATATATGTATCCATTTGAATATGTAATCTGAAACATTATTATTTTTTCTGTCTGCGCTTTCTTTTCCACTTGTTATTTTATATTTTACTAACGACAATCGTATTCTTGTTGCAAGATGAGCTGTTGTGTGAAGAGGAAGGAGAAGCGCATTTTTTTCTGTCTCCACTCGCCTGTGCTTTTTTGTTCAATGGCACTAGAACCAACATGCACAATCATCATCAACATCAGCAGCTTGACAATATAATATGGATATATGTATTATATCTATATACAGGCAGATCTAGTAATCTTGTTGATGATTATCATCAGAGAATTTATATGCGTATACAAACAACTTGTATATATATATGCCAGCTATAGTAATATGACTGTCTAGATTGCACTGTGCCTCCCGGAAGAAGTTTCGACTGACGATGAGAAAACAAAAGAGATGTGTGTCTACTTTCACGGAAAGCAGCATCTGGAAAATCTCCTTCGTGTCGTCCGTAGTCTGTGTGTTTGATGATATTTTTGATTTCGAAGGCAGATACCAGAAACG